>NW_004624832.1:5604445-5618001 GCF_000247695.1 Heterocephalus glaber | reverse complement strand
AACCTCAGTTGCCTGTGAACTAGCACAAACAATCAACAAATGGGATCTCTTCTTATTAAAAAGCTTCTGCACAGCAAAAGAAACCACCAGCAGTGTGAAGAGACAACCCACAATGTGGGAAAAAAACCAAAAACAGGAGATCATGCATCAACAGGACGCTGAAAAATGGTCCTGAAGTGTGGCTTTCAGTCAGTCTAGTTTCACAGTATGCGAGAAAATATCTGTGACCAGCAATAGTGAAATTGCCAGTGGCTCTTACAGTTTCAAGGCTGGGTACGTAGTGGGGATATTGATGATCCAGAAGACAAGGAAAGAGGGGAAAATCCATGTAGAAACTTTAGACTTAAACCAGGCCCACATAGAATTCATAGGGCTGACAGTGATGGCTTGAAATGCACTCAGTTGAGAGGTAGTTGAGATGGAAACACCCCAGGTAATTCTGTATGTGTACAAAATTACCTTACAACTAGTGTCATTCAAAAAATGCCTACTCCAAGAAGTACCATAATATGTGGAATTAATGTGAAGATGATGTTCAAAGTATTGACCTCTGTCAAATGGATCATAATGGAATCTACGGGCTTCATAAGATTAAGTTGAGTTTAAAAAGTATACATAAATATCGCAAACAGTGATGAGCTCACCATGACATAAATACAAATCCATGATAAAAAGAGAAAGCCAAAAATATTATACCAAGAAACATTTTCTGAATATTTGTTTAAATAAATTATCCAAGTCTGAAATTGAACAATAAATTACAAAAAATAAAAATAAAAAAATTTTTAAAAAAAGAAAAATAAATTACATTATAAAATTATATTCAAAATTTGAACTTGTGCAGAATTAAAGACAGTTTGAGCCGGGAGTGGTGGTGTATGCCTGTGATCCCACCACTCAGAGGTAGAGGCAGGAGGATCGCCATGAGTCCAAGGCCAGCCTAGGCTACATAGTGAGTTCAGGGCCAGCCTGAACTGCAAAGCAAGACCCTGTCTAAAAACACAAACCAAACCAAAACAAAATAAAACAAAAAGTGAGTTGGTAAGAGCCAGGGAGGTAGACTTGGAGGAGATTAGAGTGTGATTAGGGTAAAGGGGGCAAGGGCAGATTTGGGGAGAAAGTAAAAATGATCAAGATGCAGTATGTATATAGGCACCAATACCCCGCGATGAATGTAATTATTATGTAATGCAAACATAGACTAGCAATACAAAAACCAAAATTGAGCTTGTGGATGATTATACACAAATAGTTCAGGATTTAAGGAGATGGTGGCATGTCCAACACTTACACTTCAGAAGTGCCTATAGCTTTTTTATAAACTTCTTTATAAAGAAGTTTATAAAACTGGAACCTTGTAGCACAGAAGTAATTGTTCTGAAGTAGTGGGGTCCCTGGCTGACAACCCCCATTCTAGTAGATGAAAAACGAGGATCCCCCATTTCTCCCTGGAACCCCAAGTTCTCAAGTTGCTTCTTCAGAATCAGGCCAGGGAGAAAGTCCAGACTGTTTCATTCCCTTCTGTATTGTGGTGTGTTTCTTCAACTTCTCTGTAGCTTTTAATTTTCCTGTCAGTTCCTTCCTGATTCCTTGGGATCTACTTCTCTTTTTGTATTCTTCCCCAAGTTGTTATTTTACAGTGTCTGGATTCCAAATATCAGAGAGGCTGAATGGTACTGCTCACAATTCTGCCATTTGGAAAAATTGATCGTATCATTTATTTTTTTATTTTTCTAATTAATTTTATTAGTACATTTTAAGTACACAATATAATGACATTCACCACTGGAAATTTGCACCTTTACATAATCTCTCTTGGTTCTTATTTTTCCCCATTCCCCTGTCCTCCCTTCAACCCCTCCACCCCTCCCTATTTACAAAGACTTTGTTTCCTTTTTCTCATATTAATTCCATTCCCTTCTCTCCTTTCCCCTACCCCTCCCACTTCCCATTCCCCTTTGTCCCTTTTCTTCCTATTTCACATTATCTATTGTACCTTTTCGTCCTTATTTACATTTCCAGTTTCTCACACTAGAGAAACTATTCTGTATTTACACGTGTGTCCTATTTATTTCACTTAAGAGTATCGCTATAAATGTCTCTAATTTCTCATCATATCATTTATTATGCAGTAAATAGCCAACAGTACAAAATTTGGGGTTCTGTGTTGTGCCTAGCCTTTTTCCATAGCAAACCATGTGTGTTACAACTGCTCTGTAGGTTGGAACTCACTGCCCTGCATGAGGCTTGTGCTCTCTGAAACATGAAGTTAGTTAAAACACATCGGCAGTACAGGAGGCACTATTGCCAGGGGAGGAATTGTGAACATGTCCTCTGGGGTTCTGTTCAGTTGTTATTGTACCAAGGGCTGTGGCAGTTTTTCTCAGTTTTGTGAAAAGTAACTTTTAATGACTTCCTGGCTTTTGAAGTTTACTTTCTGATATAGTCCAGCTAGGGAACATACACATCTTCAAACAGTGATGGCCCTCATCATTAGTAAATCTCATAATTTTCATTTTGCATCTGGGGGATTGATTTGTTCTTCCTTTGGGTTCATCAAAATGATAGGCAATAAACAAGGTCATCGAGGCAGCAGGTAACAAAATGATTCATGTCCACTGAGAAGAGACATGCTGACACAGAGTGCCTGATATAGCCATTGCTGGTCAGTTGCAGCCTTTCAGAAATGTCTGCTGCTCTTCTGGAAGCTGACTGCCCACAGGAAGAATCCTGCAACTCTCAGCCTTGAGAATGAGTTGGAGGTACAAAGGCCCTTTCAGTATCCCACTTCCTAGTCTATGCTTCTGTAGAGAGACTTCATTTTTTTCACAATTATCTTTCTGGTATTTTTCTGTTATATATAGTATGCTGTATTTTCCTCCCTCGTTTTTATTGACATCATTTCACTTTTCCTTTATATATGCTTTTTTTTGGTACCGGGGATCAAACTCGGGTCCTTGTATGCTTTTACTATTTTCATTCTTCTAGTTTCTTTATAGTTTGTTTCTGTAGTAGCTCTTCAAATCTGTTGCTATATTCAGTTACATTTAGTTTTAAAACTGTCACACTTCCTTGATTGTTCTCCGGCCTTTTCAGTTAGCATTACTGCACATTCAAAAATTTCGTTCAATTTTGTGTACAAACTTACAGCCCTCACATTCTAGGTTCCTTCTCTGCCCTTTTTATTATTAATAATAATATTTATATTAATAGTAACATGTGATATTTATTTATATTTGGAATAATTTACTTTTAATTTTATGAATCTCTTATACTTTGTTTTCCAACATCCTTCTACGTTTAAAAGCAATTTATTTCAAGTGAATGAATACTTATTTCATTTAAAATGTTTTAATTGCATTTAGATAAATCTATGCCATAATTCTCAATTAAGACTTTATACAGTTGATCATGTAATATTAACTCCTAGGTTTACCATACATTTCTGCTACTTAAATTAGCAAATTCATTATTAAATTTTAAAAAGCTCATTATGTTCACCTTGTTCTTGTCACTATTCTCACCTTCATTGTCTGAGAAAACTTTGAAATTGTATTTATAACTGTCATGCATATTTTATATCTTCTTTTATAGCTTTGTACTCTTAAATAATGTATGGGTAGTATCATATTATTTTAAAGCCTTATGAAAATGGTATATTGTATGTGTTATTCTTTTTTCATTTTGGAATATGCTGTAAGAGTTGTTTGTGTTCATGTATGGTTCTGTACAATTTCATTGCAGTGTAGTATTACATTATATGAATATGCTACATCTCATGTTCACTCTCCAATTACTACTCATTTTTTTCTGAAAATCAATGTCAGTATAAATATTTTTTATATTCTTCTAGAATATTCAAGAGCTTCCTTTGAGTCCACATGGAATTGGAGCTGTTATAGCTTCAACTTACTAGTTAATATTATCTGTTTCTGAGTTGATATACTTAGTACAGCAGTATATTAAAGTTATCAAATAGATATTTTTATGCTAGAACATAGAAGTCTAAATGATTTTTATGCAAACTGTGCTCCCATTAGCCTTAAAATATGAAGAAAAGGGGCAACAGGGAAGGGGAAGTGGGAAGGGTAGGGGAAAGAAAAAAGGGAAAGGAATAAATACAAGAAAAGGAAAAAATGGAAACAAAATCTTTGTAAATAGGGAGGGGTGGAGGGTTTGAAGGGAGGCCAAGGGAATGGGGAAAAAAATAAGAACCAAGATATATCATGTAAAGGTACAAATTCCTAAGGATGAACATCATTATATTGTATACCTAAAATGTAGCAATATAATTTTTAAAACTTCTTAATAATTCAAATAATTTATTCAGTGATTTTATACTCCTTCTTAAACTTTACGTAACTTCCTATAACAACAGGAAATTTTATATTATTTTCAATTTTATTTCCCTTTATACAATAAAATCTATCAGAACCCATGAGGAATAATCAGAGCAGGTAGGAAAAAGTGAGGCAGACTCTTTGGGGTGGGGAAAGATGAGGGGAAAATGTGAAGAAGGAAGGTAGATACAGGGCTAAAGCAATAAAAAATGATCAAGATATGATATTTACATTCCCCAAAATAAATGCACCTATTATGTGTTGTAAACATACATTAGTAAACATAACAACAAACAGAACCCAATGAAGCAGTGAGAGCAGTTATTTTTAATGTTATCCAACTTTGAAAGAAATCTGTGAATGTTTAACCATTTATATGATGCTGTTGCCACTACAGATTATTGCAGTAAGATTAATCCATTCAAGTTTTACATTGTAGCATTCTATTTTATAATTTTGGTTTTTTGAGACAGGGTCTCACTATATAGTTCAGAATGGTCTTGAACTCACGGTGCAGTCCAGGCTGACTTCAGACTCACAGTAATCCTCCTGCCTCAGCCTCCCAAGTGCAGGGATTACAGGCATGTGCCACAATGCCTGTTATAGATAATAGCATTTTATATCATTTTCATTGTGTATCTATTGAGGTAACTACATATGTTTTCCTCCTTTAATCTGCTACTCTTAAACATACAGATAACATTCATGATGTTAAACTCACCTTCTATCTCTTAATATTTTCTCCATCAATTGCTTGAACATTTTCACATAGTGTGAGATTCATTTTTACACTTATTTTGTGTAGATTATTTTTAATTTGTTCATGACATAGACATTTTACCACCATCTCTTATATGCTACCTTTGCTGTGTTTGGTTACCAAGGTCATCCTCACTTCAAAATGATAAGAACATCACTTCCTATTTTAAGAAGTGCTTATAGATTGTTTTTGTACCTAGTGTATTGGACATATTTACTGTTGAAGCATTCTTTGAAAAATATTTATGGAGCAATTTTCCTCACTCTTCAATTTCATCATGGAGAGCGTTGCGTGTTTATGAATTTCTACAAATCTAAAATCTCTTATGGAACTTAAGACTTCTAGGAATTTGCCCATCTCCCAAATTTCCAGTTTTACTGCCATAAGTAGTCACAATATCATCCATTAACAATATTGGCAGTTTATGTCCAGCACTAATATTTTAATCAAGATATCATTCACCTTCATATTGGGCAGTGTTACAGTCTCATGGTGGTGACAGAAATAACTGGAGCAGTGAAAAAAATTGTCTGCAAATGAAAGATATAGTAAAGATCTCCAAAATCCAATAAATAAAAATGAGGTGTTAATCTTCTGAAAAGTCCATATTTTTTTTGTACCAGGGATCGAACTTGGGACCTTGCACTTGCAAGGCAGGCAGCAGAACCACTGAGCTAAATCCCCAGCCCTGAAAAGTCTATCTTAATGAATGTTATCTCACTGCTCTGCTAGGTGTACTTATGAAACTATTAATTCTGAAACTATTAATTCTGAAGCTATTAATTCTGTTTCCTCAATGAGCATACAAAAAGCTGAGACAAAAGTGGATTTTTACAACCATTGCAGTCAACAATACACATGGAACTTAGACTGGGTTTATCAACATGGTAATAATGCCAACTGGGCCAGCAAATTTCATGGTGTGGGAGTTGTGGGATATATGGCAACAATATGGATCTTTACCTTCTGTCTGTCAGGAGCTGTGCACCAAGTTGTGAGAATCAAAAATGTGAGAATCAAACATTTGCTTGTTGACCTGTGTTTGGCACAGGAGGCAAAAAGCTCTAGTGGGCAACAAATACTGGTGGGGCTTGGAGAAAAAGGAACTCTTCTTCCCTGCTGATGGGAGTGTAGACTGGTGTAACTGCTGTGGAAATGTGTGGAGATTCCACCAAAAAGTAAACTAGAGGTTCCATTCAACCCAGCTATTCCTCTGCTGGGTATCTTCCCAAAATAATTAAAAGCATCATACCACAGTGATATATGCACACCCATGTTTTATAGCAGCACAGTTTGTAATAGCTAAATCTTGGAAACAGCCCAAATGCCCATCAACCAAGGAATGGATAAAAAAGATGTGTTTTATTCTATATAATGGAGTACTATTCAGCCACAAAGAAGGGTAAACTTGAGCTATTTCTAGGTAAATGGATGCATCTTGAGACCATACTTTTAAGTGAAATAAATCAAATACACATGTGTAAACATTGCATTGTCTCTCTGGTGTGAGAAACAGAAAGTGTAAATAAGGACCAAAAAGAATCACAGATATTATGAAGTAGGAAGAAATTGTTCAAAATAATACTGAGTGTGAGATACTTTATTAATAATTAAAATATTTTATATAAAAATATAATTGGAAAACTCTTTTGGATGAGTCTTTAATGGTCATTGACTTCAAAGAGTTTTTTGTTCAGTCAAAACTCACAAAAAGAAGTTCAAACATGCTTTTTGCCCTCTATGTTAGAAGAGCAATGTTCTCTCGAATGTTTGGAATCTTAAAACATGTTAAATATGAAATACATTCTGATCCTCTGAAAAAAACTTCCTTATAATATGTACATTTGTCTTTCACATAGGCCAACTTGTCTTCCCAATTAATATGCAAGAACGCAGAGTGTCAGCACAGAATTCCATCTTCTTCACAACACCTGCTTCCTATAGTATAAGAGTCTCAAGAATCCCTGGAAGCCAGCTGCTGGAAATGTCATACTTGGGCCTGAAATATAAAAGAGTTGGATGTTTCACCACCCTTCCCTCCTCCTGAACTGTCAATTAGTATCTTCTTCCCCAAGCTTCAATTTAAAAATAGTTTCACAATATAATCCACTTATCTTTTACCATAGGTCTGCCTTACTTAATTAAAACATCTAAAACATCACTAAGATGTTCCTATTTGACACAATCTTTGGCTTTGTACTTGTGTCTCAGGTGTGTGTTGGTGTCCTGGGGAACTCATTGCTCTTTGTGTTATATATGTGCATCTTCTTATTTCAACCTCATCTGAAGAAGCCCATTGATTCTATTTTCATGCACCTGACGATAGTCAATATTTTGACTATCACCTTTTCATTGCTTCCTGATGCCATGTCATACTTTGGAGTAAAACATTTTTTGAATGATGTCGGTTGCCAAGCAGTTTTGTATATATTCAGAGTTTCCCGAGGTGTTTCCATCTGTACCACCTCTCTCCTGAGTACATTTCAAGCCATCACTATCAGTCCCAGTAATTCCAAGTGGGTCTTGCTTAAATCCAAACTCTCTATGTTGATTTTCCCCTCCTTCCTTTTCTTCTGGATCATCAACATGCTCATCTATATACATGTCATTAAATTTGTGAGAGCCAAAAGAAATTCCACTCTGGTTGGTCGGGGATATTCTCATGTATATTGTGAAGGTCACCAGTTAGGAAATGGCAATTTTGGGGTATTTTTTAGTGTTATATTGATTCGAGATCTCCTGTTTCTCGTCCTCATGATCTGGACCAGCCTTTACATGACGATTCTCCTCTACAGACACCAGAGGAGAGCTCGGCATGTCCACAGCCCTGACCTCTCTTTCCAGACATCTCGGGAACACAAAGTCATCTACCTTGTCCTTCTGCTGGTAAGTTGCTTTGTGTTCTTTTTTTGCTCAAACAACGTTTTGACCATTTATACATTTTATGCACCAAAGAAAATAGTAACAATAGACGTGATTAATGGAATGTTATCATCATGCTTCTCAACCGTCTGTCCTTTTCTGCTGATGAGGAATAATAAAATTATTTCCCAACTTACATCTTGCTTTTCAGTGATGGACATTACTTGTTTTCAAAGAGTACTCAGTGGCTGATCTGACACCCTATACTTTTCATTAGCAATAGAGGAGAGTTTGCAATGATTTCTATTAAAAACAATCACTAGCACTTTATTATTCTTTTATCTGTATTTTTATTAGTACATATTTGTCATACATATTGATCACATTCATTATAGGGAATTTGTACCTGTGCATAGTATCTTAATTATTTTTCCCCATTACCCTTCCCTCCTTTCAACCCTTTTTCTCTTCCCCATTTACAAATGCTTAGTTTCCATTTTCCTCCTTCTCTTCTCTTTTATTCCTTTCTTTTCCTCCACCCCCTCCTTTGCACTCCTTCCCATTTGAACATATTCTTCCTACTTCCCAATATCTATCCTCTATTTTGCTCTTTATTTACCCTTTGTGTTTCTCACACAAGAGAAACAATGCAATATTTCTAAACTTGTGTGTCAGATTTATTTCACTTAAGATTATGGTCTTGAGGTGCTTTCATTGTCTTACAAATGACTCAAGTTATCCTTCTTTATGGCAGAGTAGCACTCCATTGTATATACATACCACATTTTCTTTATCCATTCATCTTTTGATGGGCATATGAGCTGTTTCTAAGATGAAGAAGCTACTATAAATTGTGCTACTATAAACATGGGTATGCATATATTACTCTGGTATGGTGCTTTTAACTCTTCAGGAGGAAGCCTAGAAGGGGCAGAGCTGTGTCAAATGGCACTTCTAGTTTTACCTTATTGAGGAATCTCCATACTCATTTTCATAGTGGTAATACTAGTTTACACCCCCACCAGCAATGGAGAATGTATCTTTTTCCTCTATAGCCTCACCAGCATTTGTTATTGGTTGAGTTTTTGATGACAGCCATTCTTTCTGAAGTGAGATCATATTTCAGTGTTTTGTTTTGGATTTGGTTTTGGTTTGTTTGTTTGTTTGTTTTGGTACTGTGGATCAAACTCATGACCTTGCACTTGCGAGGCAGGCACAGTGCCACTGAGCTAAATCCCTGGCCCAATTTCAGTGTGTTTTAATTTGCATTTCTCAAGTGACCAGTGATATTGAGTAGTTTTTCATATATTTATTTGCTGTTTGTATTTCTTCATCTGAGAAGTGTCTATGCATTTCAGATGCCCATTAATGGATTGGTCTTTAAATTTGGTGGGTCTGATTTTTTTTGAGTTTGTATATTCTTGATGCTAGTCCTCTCTGTCTGAGAAGTAACTGATAAAAATTTTTTCCCATTCTGTGGGTTGTCTCTTCACTCTGTTGGTGGTTTCTTTTCTTGTGAAAAAGCTTTTTAATTTGATGTGGTCCCAGTGGTTAATTCCTTGTAAAATTTCTTGTGTGTTCAGGGTTTTGTTCATAAAGACTTTGCCTACACTCTTGTCAAGAGTGCTACCTATCCTATCTTCCAGCAGATTGTTTCTGCTTTTATATGTAGATCTTTGATCCATTTTGATTTTGGGTTAGTGCATGGTGAGACATATGGGTCTGGGTTCACTTTTTGACATGTGGAAAGTCAGTTTTCCTAGCTCCGTTTAGGAAAGAGGTTATCTTCTTCCAGAGGTGTTTGGTCCCTTAGTCAAAGATAAGGTAGTTGAGTGTCATTAAAGTTATTTCTACATCTTTTATTCTGTTCCACTGATTCCTGGGTCTGGGTTTGTTTTTTTTTTTTTTTTTGCCAATACCATTCTGTTTTTATCACAGTAAGTTTGCAGTACAAGTTCAAATTGGTGATTGTGATGCCCCCTGCCTTACCCTTGCTGCCCAGGATCACTTTTGTTAATCTAGGTTTCTTCTAGTTCCATATGAATTTTGTGATTATTTTCTCTGGTTCTGTGTGGTATGCCAATGGTATTTTGATTGAGATTGTATTACATCTGTATAATACTTTTGGGAAGTATGGCCATTTTCCTTATATTGGGTCTGGCTACACAAGAACAAGAGCTATCTTTCCATTTTCTGTTATTATCTTTGATCTCCTTTTTCAAAGTACTATAGTTTTCAATGTATAGATCTTTCACTTCCTTGTTATAATGATTCCTAAATATTTTAGTATATGTGCTGCTGAAGTGAGCGCATGATTCCTAAATATTTAGTTTCTCTTGATGCTATTGTGAAAGACGTGATTTTTCTAATTTTTCTCTCTGTGAATTTATTCCTGTAGAGAGATGTTATTGATTTTTGAATGTGACTTTGTATGCTGATATGATGCTGAATTTGGTAATTAATTCTAGTAGTATTTTGCTGGAGTTTTTGGTGTCTTTTATGTGCAGAATCATGTCATCTGCAAATAATGATAATTTAACTTCTTCCTTTTCTATCTTTTTTCCTTTTATTTCTTTCTCTTGTCTAATTGCTCTGACTATATTTCCAGAACTATATTGAAGAAGAGTGGTGATAGTGAACATCCTTGTCTTGTTCCTGATTTTAGAGCAAAACTTTCAGGTTTTGTCCATTTAGTATGATGTTGGCTGTTAACTTGTCATAGATGGCTTTTATCAGATTGATATAAAGAACTTCTCTTCCAATTTTTGTAGGCTTTTTATCATGAATAGGTGTTGGATTTTGTCAAATTTTTTTCTGCATTGATTGCGATGATCATGTGGTTTTTGATCTTGCTTCTGTTTATGTGGTGTATTACATTTATTGATTTGTGTACATTGAGCCATCTCTGCACCCTTGGGATGAATCGTACTTCGTCATGATGTTATCAATCATCTTGATAATTTGCTGCATTCTATTTGCTAGTACTTTATTGAGGATTTTTGCATCTATGTTCAGTAGGGAGATTGGCCTGTACTTCTTTTTTTTGCTTAGGTCCATCTCTGGTTTTGATATCAGAGTAATGCTTGCTTCCAGGAATAAGTTTGAGAGTATTGCTTCTCTTTAAACTTTATTAAACAGTTTGAGAAATAGTGGTATTAGATCTTCTCTAAAGTTCTCAAAGTAGGTATTGATGATCTAGATTTCTGCATGATCTGTTGTGATTTCACCCTTTTCATTCCTAATTGCATGAATTTGGGTCTTTTTTTTTCTTTTGGGATAAGGTTGGCTAAGGGTTTCTCAATTTTATTTAATCTTTTAAAGAACCAACTCTTCAATTCATTGATACTTTGTATTGTTTTGTTAGTCTCCATTACATTAATTTCTGCTCTGATCTTTATAATTTCCTCCCTTGTACGAACTTTGAGCTTCAATGGCTCTTCTTTTTCTAGAAGCTTGGGGTTCAACATTAAGTTGCTTATTTTAGCTTGCACTGTTTTTCTGATGTGGGAATTTATTTCTATAAATTTCCCCTGTAGGATTCCTTTCATTGTGTTCAATAAGATACAATATGTTGTATTGGAATTATTATTAATTGAGCAAACTATCTAATTTCTTCTTTAATTTCATCTCTGATCCATGGTTGTTCAGGAGGATGTTATTTAATTTCCATGCTTTTATGGCTTCTTTTGCCATTGATTTCCAATTGTATTATACTATGATCTGATAATATTCATGGGATAACTTCAACTCCTTTGCATTTAGTTAGTCATGTTCTGTGAGCTATTTTGTAGAAATGTGTTTTACTTTGTAGGATGTCCTGTGTGCTGTTAAGAATGTATATTCTGTGATTGTTGGGTGGAACACTTTGTAAATATCTACTAAGTCCATTTGTTCAAAGGTTTGTTTTAGCTCTGATATTTCTTTCTTGATATTTTTGTCTAGTTGATCTATGTATTTGTGACAGTTGGTTATTGAGGTCCCCTACTATAACTGTATTAGCACTTACCTGATTTTCCATATGTATATGATTGTTTTATGTAGTTGGGTATACCAGTATTTGGTGCATATATGTTTATGATTGTTATTTCTTTCTCTTTGATTTTTTTCTCTTAACAAATGTATGATGATTTTCTTGTCTCTTCTGATCAGTCTTGGCTTGAAATCTACTTTGTCTGCTAATAGAACAGCTACCCTTGCTTTTTTGTGTTCCTATCACATGGACTATTGTTTTCCATCCTTTGACTTTCAGTTTATGAGTTTCTTTTTTAGTTAAATGTCTTTCTTGTATGCAGCGTGTTGTTGGATCTTGTTTCTTGATCCATTCTGCCAATTTGTTTCTTTTGATTTGTGAATCGAGACCATTCACACTGATGATTATAACTGATATGTATTGACTCATCCTTGTCTTGTTATTTTCCTGTTGTTGGTTCCCATTCTTTCCTTTTGGGTTAGTTGCTTGCCTTGCCTGGTGGACTAATTTTACTGGGATTCTTGGAATTGTCTTTTTCTAGAATTCAGAACTTTTTGGAGTGCTTATTTGGTGGTCATGAATTTCTTCAGGTGTTCTTCATCATAGAGGCATCTTATTTCTCCATCAAGTTTGAAAGATGATTTTGTGGAGTACATCAATAAAGGTTGGAGGTTGTTTTCATTTATAGCTTGAAATACTTCACTCTTAGCTCTCCTTGACTTAAGGGTCTGTGTTGAGAAGTCTGCTGTGATTCTGATGGGCTTTTCTCTGTAGATGATTTGTTTCTTTTCTCCAATAGTTTTAGTATTCTTTTCTTATGCTGAATTTCTCAAATCTTGACTAATATATGCATTGATGTAGTTTATTTTCTGATCATGACTGTTTGATGTTCTACATGTCTCACTTATCTGTATCTCAAATTATTTTCCAAAGGTTGGGAGATTTTCTGCTATTACTTCTGTGAACAGTGTTTTTATGCCCTTTGTGCCATCTTCTGATTCTTCAATGAATCCAGTTTATCTCGTATTAGTCTTCTTTGCCTTGTCTAGCAGTTGTTGGATTGATTTTTCATGATCCCTTGCTATTTTTAAGAGTTCTTTCATTTGATGTTTGCCAACCACAACTCTGTCTTCTAGATCTGACAATCTATCTTCACATTGGTTGACTCTGCTCTATATGCTTCAGTAGAATTTTTTATCTCCTATTTGATTCTGTTTTATGGAACCCAGTTCTTTTCTATGTTGAGAATTCAGGGTTTCTACATCTTTCCTAAGCACCTCTATTTTTTTCTGTATCTACTCTAGATTCACTAATACTTTCCTTCATTGTGGTCATCATCTCTTTAATTATCTTTGTTTTGTTTTTGTCAAGAGACTTATTGATCTTTTTTGTTACTTACACTACCACAATTTCATATACTTTAGTGGGGAGGCTTTTGAGTTCTTCCACCTCAAAGCCCCCTTGATTTGCCTTGGGTGAGTTCGAGGCTATAGATTGCATCTTGTTTCTGTGTTTTCTCATTTTCTTTTTTTTTAATTCTTTTATTGATACATTTTAGGTATACAATACATTTACATTTATCATTGGGTGCTTGTACCTGTACATGATGTATCTTAGTTCTTAT
>NW_004624832.1:5531037-5564455 GCF_000247695.1 Heterocephalus glaber | reverse complement strand
TTCCCAATGAGAAATGTAATTGTGTTGTATACCTACAATGTACCAATAGAAGAATTTAATTAAAAAATAATAATAATAATAGAAATGAAATATGCATGAAAGTTTATCCTTATTCAGAAAGAAGAAATATATTCATTTTAGACGCACATATTTTCAGGTGTTCAGAGTTATTGGCAACGGTCCATTAATTAGCCTGCATTGGATATTAATAAATACTCTTTTAATTGTTTTTCTAAGATTGCATCCAATGGTGCATAGGGAGGATTTAACAGTAACATATTTGGACCAATCTCAATATTTACATAATAATAAACAATTTGAACAAGAGAATGGGCTCCACAGCAATCCATGTGTGTTACAGCCCTCAGCCATCCCTGTGCTGTAGGTCACAATATGACTCTGCAATGCATGAGGTTTGTTCTCTATGGGCCAGCATGCAGCTCCATGTTTATATCAGCATAACTCGATAGCTAAATCTTGGAAGTGACCTATATGTCCACCAAGAGATAAATGAATAAGGAAAGTGTGGTGTATATACACAATCAGTACTAATCTTCCATAAAAGATAAACTTGAGTCCTTTGTACAAAAAGGAATGTATCTTGAGACCATTATGTTAAATTAAACTTAAACATCACATGGTTTCTCTTACATGAGAAACCCAACATATAAATAGACAGCAAAATAAAAATAGACAAAAAGAAATAGGGGTGTAGATCATTGGCAAAAAGGAAGGGGAAAAAGATGGAGGGAAGGGAGACAGGGCAGGGATGGGAGGGTAAGGGACTGAAAAAAGAATGAAGATGTGTTATGTACCAATTACCCACTAGGAATATAATTGTTGCATACTCTAAACATGTACTAATAAAAAATAAAAATTGAAAAAAACCCAGCACTAGGTAAGTCCCAGAGGCACAGTAGCCTCCAGAACAGAACCAAGTGTGTGCTCTGGGTTCCTGCTTAGTGCTCAGTTGTGTCAGGGACTACTGTAATTTCCATCAGCTCTGTAAAAACTAACTTCTAATGACTTTCGACATCTAGAAGTTTACTTCTGATTAAGCTCAACTGGGGAAAATATACACCTTCAAACGATAACTATGCACATCTATTTAATAAACCAAATATACTCCAGGCGACTCGCTGTGCCCCTGGGACAGTGATCTGTTCCTCCTCTGGATTCATGAAAATAATGTAAGATAATTGAGGCCGCAGGTGACCAGGGAGTCGATGCCCACTGGCAGGAGGGGCCCTGTCTTCCATCCCTGATATATTATTCATGGCTGGTCAGAGGAAGCCTTTCTAAGATGCCTCCCTCTCTCTAGGCTGCTGGCTGCTCTGAGCTACACTCAGCTTTGAAAAGGAACATTCTAGTTTCCCCACGCCTCAGCCTGTGCTTCTACAGAAAGACTTCATTTTTTATCGTAGGTTTATCTCTCCAACATTTTGGGGACTATGATATGCATAGGGCTTTTTATTTGTAACTTTGTTGTTATGATTTCTTTCTTTTCCTTCGAAGAGATATTTTCTTTTTCATTTCTTTGATATTACTATCTCATATGGGTCTCCAAATTTGTCACTGCCTTCAATCATCTTAGTTTTATTTTTTAAATGCCATTCTTTCTCAGTATAGACTTTGTTTAGCTTTGTTATTAACCAGTGTTTGGACTCCACTGATCTCCACATGTGAATTTATATCTCCCATGTTCAGTGATTTTCTACATTCTTCCTTCTCAGCCTAAATTGTTATATAGTTGCAATTATATAATTTATCCTCAATTTCATTTGATTGCATCTTGTCTTTTATTGTCATTTTTACATTTCTTTCCCAGGATCATCTTACTTTTATAAATAATATCCTCACTTCAAATACTATATATTCATTTTCATTTTCATTTAAAATACTTCAATCTCATTTAGATTAATTTATGGCTGTATGTACACTTAGAAGTTTTATGTATTTTTATCATATATCAATATATAGGTTTAACATTTATGGCAATATGTTAGCATTCCTTAAATTGCATGTTTAAACTATTTTTATGCTGGAATATAGAAATCAAGATGATTTGTTTATTGACTTTGCTTGCAGGTACTCTGAAGAATCTTACATAATTCATATAATGTAATCATTGAATACATATCTGTATTAAAATTTACATTCTTTGGCAAAGAGGCGGTAGTTCATGGGTTAAGCATATGCCTAGCATCCCTGAGAGTCTAGGTTCCATCTCTAGCACCTCAAAAATAATTTCAATTTCTTAAAATTGTATGCATTTTCTTTTCTTTTCTTTAAAGCCCAATTGCTCCAAAAGCATGAGGAACAGGAATGGAAAGAACAGATATTTTCACTCCTATTCCGTCTCACAGGAAAAGTTTTCAATATGTAACCTTTAATATGATCATTTTGACATTGCAGGTTTTTAGTACTAAGGTTAGCCTAGTTTTTGTCAGATTGTTATTCATGGAAATAATGTTTTAAATGATTGAGAATTTTGTTATTCATTTATACTCTCCTGAGTATCCCTATCACTGTGGTGCTTTGTCTTTAATATGTTATTTTATTTTTTGAGACGATGTAAGCCATGCAGAATGGTGTATTTTGTTTTATGAAATCAGTACGTCCATTTAACATATCTTGAGCATTTGCATACCATTACCCACCAGTCCCTTCCTTTTCCCTCCGTAAACCTCATTCTCCTCTCTGAAAGTCTACCGTTTAGTTTCCTACCATTTCTCCCTAATTGACTGTTAGATTGATTGATTAATTATGCAGGTTTCTCATGTAAGAGAAATCATGCAGAATTTTACTTTCTGGGCATGTCTTATTTCACTTAACCTGATGGTCTCCAGTTCCATTCATTTTCCTGAAAATGGTATGGTTTCATTCTTATTTATTTTATTTTTATTAACTTCTATGCATTGGATAACTGCAGATGTTTACTAATGATATATGTTGAATGTTATCAAATGAGTTTTGCATCCATTTAGGTGATTATCCTTCCTGGCTCTTGTACTCAAATAAAAAAATTAGTAACAATGAAGTTTCTATGGTTTAATTTAACTTGCATTTTGTCATAATTTTCTAGACAATTGCTGGAGTCTACATATTCTGGAATCAATTTCAAAATTATTTTATAGATTGGTTTTCCTTCGGGTCATTTATGATTGTGCTTTTTGACCTGACTTGATCTATGTATCAGCTTTCCTTATTAATTTTCTGTTTCAGCATGAAAGCCCCTCTCCCACTTTCCAAATTCCTTCCTTCTCAGTGGATCTTTCCTGAGCTTCTCTGGTGCAGCTCCTCCTCCAATCAGTCACGTTGCACCTCTTCTGTCCTTTTCACATTGTCTTTGCTTTGTGATGAAGGGAATATTAACCCTGAAATGGGGTGAATACAATGCTCTTTTCCCATCCTTAAGAAGTATCTGCAATTTTTTTTGTAGTTTGTGTTTGGCAAACTTCCCCACTGAAGCATTCTTTGGGATACACTAAGCAATATTTTCCCAATATTCAATTTCATTCTGGGCACATTTATGACTTTCTAGAATTGGTCTATCTTTTATGGTAAGTTGAAAATTTGAGTGGTGCCTCCAAAATTTCTAGAATTACAGGCATAAGTAAAATCATACTACCATTTTTAAATATTTGCACATTCTCAATTGCTGTCTTTTGAATCATATCATTTTGATGTCATTTCTGTGTTCCTATTGTAGTTTGTACAGTCCTGATAGAGTTTGTTTCCCATTTTAAGTGGTTTTATTCTGCTCTATGTGTTCAATGATCCTTCCTAGAATTCATTTTTCTTTTTAAATTTTCACTTCTCTTAGTACATGTTCACAGTACATAATGATTACATTTACTGTGGGGAGTTGGTACATGCACAGAACACATCTTAATTCCTTCCTTTGTCCCCCTGCCCCTCCCTCTTCCCTCCATCTTGTGGCCCCCTTCCTCTTTGCAAAATCTTCATCTTCATGTTTTTCTCCCAATTCTTTTTTATCCCCTTTCCCTCCTCTCTCCTCATCCCTCCATCTCTTGTTCTTCCAATTTGAAAAAGATCTCCCTACTTCCTATTATCTATATTATTTTGTTTTTTATTTATATTTTGAATTTCTCATACATAAGGGAAAATGTGATGTTTAAGCTTGTATGTGTGATTTCTTTCACTAAACATTATGGTCTCAAGATCCACCTGTTTACCTACAAATGACTCAATTTTATCCTTTTATAAGGCATAGTAGTATTCCACTGTGTATAAATACCACATTTCCTTAATCCATTCATCTGTTGATGGCTGTATAGGCTGTTTTCAAGACTTAACTACAATGAACTGTGTTGCTATATTTTATGTATTTCTGCTGTGATCTTTGTTATTTCCTTGCTTCTCGTACTTTTGGATTGGTTTTTTCTTCTAGATCCTTGTGTTGCAAACCATCTTTTGTATTTGAGGTCTACCTTTTTTAAAAGGAAGGTATTTATGATCATACACTTCCTACTTAACATGGTTTTTTATGCATCCAATCAATTTTGAAAGTTGTGCATCTATTTCATTTGATTTCCAATTTGATCCATTGTTCAGGAATGTGATATTTAATTTTCATATAGTTGTTAATTTTTAAATTTTCCTTCTGATTTATATTTTCACATTGATAATTCTTGGAAATGATATCTGTTATAAAATAAATTTTCTTATATTTTTAACTTGCTTTGTAGGCTAATACGTGACCTTTCCTGGACAGGTTCTGTATGTGTTTGTGAAAATGTGTATCTGGTTTGAAGAACTGGTGAGCCATTATTTTCTTAACTAAGTTCATTTCCCCTTTATCTCTCTTTTCCTTTTTTGGAAAAGCATAATGTGTACATCTATGTAGTTGATGATGACCTGTGGGTTCTTATTCTTTTTTCATTCTTTGTCCTTTTTTTCCATCTACCTAGCTAACTTCTTGAATTTGCTGATTCTTTCTTCTGCATGATCATGTCTGGTTTAAAGCTCACTATTGAGTTATTCATCTCAGTCACCAAATTTTCCAACTCCAAAATTTCAATTTGGTTTATATTATGTTCTTACATCTTTTTAAAATTTCTCCTTTTGTTCATATATTAGTTTCCTGATTTTATTTCTTTATCAATCTGTGTTCTCTTGTATCTTATTGAGCTTCTTTAAAAGAGTTATTAAGAAATATTTCTCAAGCAGCAAATAAATTTCCAGTTCTTCAGGGTTGATTGTTAATGTGTTGTTATTTACGTTGCCCTGTGTTGTTTTTCTGATTGTTGTGTTTAGCCTTGCCCTGATGTTTGTGCATTTTAAGGAGACAACAGCTTTTTCAGGCTTTTAAAACCTTCTTATGAAAGTAATGAAACTCTTCTCTTGGTTCTGTGGGCCAAGGCTCTGCTCTGATAAGTCAGATTGGAGCACAGTCATGTGGTGTTGCTGGGTTTGCAGTAGGATCCACCAACGGTAGTCCTGTTTGGAGGGGCATAGGCGGGTATGAATCCTTTCGAATCCCTGTGTGCAACACATTGTATCTAGGATCTTATTTAATAACCACAGCACTGGGACAGGGGTCTACTTCAAGCTCTAGAGTTGGGCCTGCATTACTGAGCATGCTCCTGGATCATGGATGGGTGTGGCTTCCTCTGGGACATGAGTGGACAGGGTTGCCTCTGGTCAACAGAGGAGCAGGATAGGACCTTTGTCACAAGTCTCCTCTGGAATCTACAGCCAGAACAAAGGAGAGGGGAGCTGCTCCAAAAGCACAAAGAAGCATGCTTATTCAGGGGCCCTGGGTTAGCAGGGTGATGACTACAATATGCCTAGGAGAAGCAGGAGCCATTTCACACACAGGATGCTCCAGGATTTGCAGCTCCATGGAGTGTGGCAGTGCTGTCTATGGAAGCGTGGACAGTCATGTCCCCCTCTGGGTTTCTGGGCAGTCAAGACTCTCTGAGTGTAGCTAAGTGTGGCTGGAGCTACATTACAAGGCTGCTCCAGAGTCTTCAGCTGGTACTGAGTTTAGTAGATCTGTGACACAAAATGGGTTGGTTAGGCCTCTTCCACGTCCCTTCGTGAATGTTCTGTTGTGGGATCAAGGTAAAAAAGTTCATTTTCTGATCTCCCCTGAAGTTGGAGGTGTTTCCTACTTTGTTGTTCTGTTGTTTGTTCAGAAAACCTCCCATCTAGGAGAGGTCTGACTTCTTAAATGGCCCTCCTTTGTCTCAGGACCCTCTGGGGTTCTCACCTGGACCCCAAAGTTACCACAAACACCATTCTTTCCATTCAAATAAGCCATGTTGTCATTATTTAAGAGGAAATACAATAAAAAGTATACTGTTCCATGTTCTTTTTCAATTTCTTATGATCAATTTTCATTCCCTATGGTTGTTAAAATGGCTGGGTTTAGATTTTTCATTTTTGACTATGTCTTCTTTATATCTTTGTTTCATCTATTCTAGGTTTATTTGCATGGTTATTTTAATTATTTTTTAATTATTTAATTAGTTTAACTATATTTTAACTCAACTTGTCCTCTATTGCCATCTGTCATTCTATGTATGACAGATTCTCTCTCTCTCTCTCTCTCTTTATAAAAATAAAGGATGGTATAATTCTTTTTCTTTTGTCAATAATACTCTTCTTTTCATAACAAACATGATATCTACAGATCTACTAGTTGTTTTAAAACCAAAAATTAGAGTTTAATTTACTGGATATTGAGAAATAAACTCCATACAAATGCAATCACATAAAACTGTTAGTATCCACTTTGGAAGAGAAGTTGTTGCAAGTTTGGACTTGTATTTGCACTTCATGATGTGTGATAGCATGATTTTGTCATTTTCCTTAATTCAGAGTGAAAGGGCTGTACATTTTTATCCAATTCAAAAATGAATCATGTGTGTTCGATTCTAATTCAGTTTTTCACAATCTGTTTCTAAGGTTCAAAACCACAGTATCTGAAATACCCATCTCAGTAAATTTGGATTCATGTCAATTGAGTTTGAAAACATGAAGGTGAGGCAGAAGGCTTTAATATTTTCAGTATTAAGACATTTATACTCAATGACAAGCACAGAAGCTCTCAGAAGTCTCCATCTAACAATTTATATGACAACAATGGCTTCAAGCCAGCTAACCTGTCCCTGGATACATTATCCTCACATGTGGCAGCTTCTGCAACATCTTTATAAAGGACCTGCATTCCTATGAACTTTGTTGCCCAGATGTCTATGATTAATTATTTTCATACTAGCTTCTGCTTTCCTCAATATATTAGCATTCTAGGATATTTTGAACAGTGGTATTTTCTGTGTCTCTGATGTCTGTTTCTAGAATTTCAATGAACTCTTCCCACATTTTTCTTAGTTCTACAACCAATCCTGAATCCAGATTCCAGAAACATTTTCATGACATTATCTTCATGACTAATTTTGACTGACAAAATTTTGCTATAATTATTTTATCTTACTACATTTTGATTCTAACTCTAGGAAACAGGTTGGTCTGTTTTCATGTCAGTCTTTCTTATGGTTTTAAATTATTATCCCATATAAATTTCTACATGTAACTTTCCTTTATTGGTGCCAGCTGTTGAGCTGGTTAGATCATAAACACTTCACAGAGTGTTATTACGCACTGCAGATATTTTTTCCCATTTTCCTCAAGTAGTGAAAGATTCAGAGCTGATATTATTAATTCAATCCTATGCTACACCAAGTTGAAGCTGGAAAAAAAGATGAGGGCCTGGTATATTGTCCAGAACTTCTATTTTTGAAAGCAATCACAAGTACATAAATATTGGGAAGAATTTGGGGGAGGGAGTTGTATGAAAAAATAACAAAAGAATTGTTCTTGCCAAACAAGGAGAGAAGAAGACTAAGGAAATAATTCTGGCTAAAAATGAGCAGAGAGTAAACAGGATAAGAAATGTGATCAAAGTGCTTGAAGGTCAACCTCAGATATCTTCAATATCTTATATTGAAGATAAGATGCCTGATAAAAATAAGAACCTGGTCAATGACTGTGGACCATGTCAAAAATCATGATTTCAAACAATTCAAAGGAATGAACAGTAAACTAAAATGTTGCTGAAAAGAACATGAAAGATTATGGAGAATTAATTTTCTGTCATTGTGGGTGTTTCCTAAATGCATTAAATGTTTCTCTTTCATGCTAGACATTGAGAATATCATTGCTATAATATAGTGGATGCTAGAGAATACAGTTGCAGTGAAAGTAGATAATAAAACTTAGTTAAGTTCACAGTTCTTTTATGGCAGCCTAATGAAAAATTTTAAAAATACAGAGATGAAGAAAACAAGGAAAATGCACAATTCATTAGGAATCTAATCAGTACACAGAGATTATGCTTTTGATGATAGAAACAACTGTAGAATGATTTTCTGAGAAAATGATACATTGCATAACTCCAAGATCCAATATATGTAGGTGACTTAGAAAACCCTGTCAATTTGAATTTTAATGTTAATGAATATCATATCATTGATACTCTAAGGATATTCATGACTCTGCAGATTGTATTTTCAAAGTATATACATAAAATTGTTGAGCTTAAAACTTCTAAATAAGCTTCAGTATGCAAGATACTGTCAGATATGGCTTCCTAAATATGGGATGAATTGCACACAGGACCAGAAAGTATCTGGCTGTTGGGGTTGTCTTGTGCATGGCAGAATATTTAAAACTAATCATGAACTACATTGGTCAACATCAAGTAAGTATCCCTCTACTAAGTTTCATGAATTCGTTTGTTGTTTCCCAATATTGAAATTTCATTCATGATTTGAGGTTGAGGTTGGCAAAATGGCCCTGGTGTAGTAATTTGTGTCAAAAGAGTGTTGAAGATGATCACTGATTTGGGAGAATGATACAGTCAAAACTCAAAAAGAAATAGAAAATACACATGTTCTATTTATGTTTTATAAGTACAATGTTTCATACATGGTTCTGGTAAGTTGAGAGAGAAAATACAAATGTAATACTCTGAAGGAAATAATTTAAAAATAAAAGGCAAATGTATCTTTCGCATTGGTCAAATATACTAAATTGCAAGGTATTGACATTTGAATTCTATCCTCTTCATAACACTTCTGTGTTCTAAGCTTCTCCAGAATCCCTGGACTTCAGCCTGTGGAAGTGTCATATCTGGGCCTGCAACAGCAGAGAATTGAATATTTCATCAGCTTCCTAACATACTCAACTGTCAATCATTGTACTCTTACACAAACTGTTAATTTTAATATCACATATAATTCATTTGTTATTTTTTGAGCCCTGGTTTATCCAATTAAAATTTCTAGACTATCATTTAAATAATGTTTATAAGTGACTTGATTTTTGGATTTTCCCTCATATCTGAAATGTTTTTTGGCTTAATGGGCAATTTATTGCTCTTAATATTTTATATGTTCACCTTCTTAATTCAACCTCATCTGAAAAAGCCATTAGACATAATTTTCATCCACCTGACACTGGTCAATATTTTGACCATCATGTTCAGGTTGCTACCAGATATCATGTCATCCTTTGGATTAAGACAATTTTTAGACAGTACTGGCTGTAAAGCATTTTTGTACACATACAGAGTTACCCGGGCTCTTTCCATCTGTACCACCTCCTTGCTGAGTGCATTTCAGGCCATCATGATCAGTCCCAGTAATTCTAAGTGGGCACAGCTAAAATCAAAGCTGTCTATGTGGATTTCCCCCTCATTCTTTGCCATTTGGATCATCAACACTGTCGGCTACACCCCTATTATTAAAACTGTAAGAGCCAGCAGCAATTTCACTGTGATTGGTTCTGTGTTTTCTCAAGCATACTGTCATGCTAATCACTATGGCTATATCCTTACAACATCATTTCTATATGTTACACTGACTCAAGATCTTCTGTTTATGGTCCTTATGATCTGGAGCAGCCTGTACATGGTGAACCTCCTCTACAGACACCACCAGAGGACCCAGCATGTCCACAGCCCAAGCTGCTCTTCCCACCTCTATGCTGAACACAAAGCCACTCACAGCATCCTTTTGCTGGTAAGTTGTTTTGTGCTCAATTATGGTTCAAACAACATCATCCTCTTTTGTTTGACTTTTGGACCCAAGAACATCCCAAGACTGGACAAGATCAATGGAGTTTTATCATCATTGTACCCAACTATCTGCCCTTATATCCTAATAAGAAATAAGAAAATTATTCCCAAAATTAATTCTTCTTTTTAAGACATAAGATTCATGATAATTCAAAGAAAATTAAAGGGCTAATCTGATACCCTACACTTCTTTCTGCAACAGAGGAATCTTTTTTCAATATGTTTGAGCAAACAAACCTGGCCGCCCTTGAGTGCCTGAAATATTATTCTGAATTGACATACTCTGTTAATTAAAAAACTCAGAAATTCTTACAACCAAGCAGCACTTCACTGTTTTACCATCTTCCTACACAATATCAATTTGAGGACCATCAAATATTTACAAGTAGATTTGTACTTTCCAGTTGCAGAGTGTTCTGGCTTGTATCTAGATGTCCCCCCAAAGCCCCATATACTCGTGAATGGGGCTTTTTGGAGGTGGCTGGAACTAGGGTGTGTGTTTCTGGATTGAAGGATGTGATGCTGAGATTAAGGGTACATGATTGCTAAAGCAGTCCAATTATTGGTTTAGCATAGTTTTTGGTGTGGATAATGAGAGGGCCCATTCTAGTGTGGGTGCACTAACCAAAAGGTGGTGTGGTCGCAGAGATAAAAGGGGGAGACTGCTGCTGCTGCCACAGCTGCTTCTGCTGCTTGCTCCTTGTTGCTTCCAGCCTGCCATGCAATGAACTGCTTCTCCTCTGCAATACCCCCTTCCCATGGCACCTTACCTTGGAGCCAGCCAACTATGGACTGAAACCCCTACAAACTGTGAACTGAAATAAACCTTTCCTTTTTTGACTTACGTGTGTCAGGTATTTTGTCTCAGCAATGCAAAAAGTAACTAAGACACAGAAAAAACTTGTGGTGGCATCTTTTTATCACCCATATCTTGAGTTCATCCATGGTTTAGCATATTTTTATCCTATCTTGGAACAGAATACTTACAATTTTTTTTCATTAAGTTTATTGGTACATTTTAGGCATACAGTACACTTACATTCATCATTGGGAACTTCTACCTTTACATGATGTATCTTGGTTTTTATTTTTCCCCCATTTCCCTGCCCTTCCTTCAATCCCTCCCTTACAATTATTTTTTACAACTACAGTGTACCCAACATGTTAATGTCTCAGTCTCTTGGCTATTGATTTAAAATTCTGGAAAATATCTAACTGTCTTAGTTTCCCTATAATTTGATCTTTCACTCAACTAGTATTAGGGATTTGGTGATTGAAATGTGGACTCAAGGTAGATACATAAGTTTTCTCTTGAAGGAGTGATCTTACCACTGAATGTTATCAGTAGATAAAGTTTAAAAGGGAATAATTTTATATCTATATATAAAAAACATAATTATTTCTGTTTTAGAAACAACTCCAAATTTACACATAGTACTATGAACACTAGAACTGCTGAAAGAAATCCACAATTCTTGTGCAGTAGTTTTTTCTCACTAATACATACATAATTTGGGGGCCCCTCAATTTTTTATTTGATGGAGTTTGTCCATTATTCAAAGTGCACTTTGACTCAAATATTTCTGTTTGTTTTAAATCTAAAATAATGAAAATCTAAAATTGGAGCCAAAAATTGTTAAAGGTGGTGATTTTATTTGTTAGAGTTTTCTTGCTATAAGCAAATATCTAATAGAAATTAAGAGGGGAATGTTTATGCATTGTAGTCACAAATTTGTATACAAATATTTTCCCACTAGCTCATCTTCTGGAATTAATGAATGTTGATTCAAATCCATAATATAATTATTTACTTGTTCCAAATGTACAAAAAACCCAAATTTGTTTCCTGTCCAATTTTTAATGAACATATGATAATATACATATTTTATGTGTTCATGTTTATTGCACCAATTAGTAGCATGTAAAAATTTTTTCTTTAATGTAACTATCCTATAAAAGTTTTCCATATATTTTAAACATTCAATTTGAGTTTACATGATACTGTTATTTCAGGGTGAAAATTGTGTGTATCCAATTGATTTTGCATGATAGCATAATTTTTTGCTTAGTGCCAGCTCTATAGTTGAAATTTTTATTGGAATTTTAAAGAATCTATTGAGTATTTTTGATAAACTTTTAGGATTAACTTGAAGATATTAAACCTGTTGTATAATCTTCATTTAATTCATAAGTCAAATGTATGCTTGATTCAGTTATAAATAAATAAGTAGTCTTATTAATTAAACATTCTCAGAATATTGAATTAATACATCACAGTTACACTGATTTGATAGGAATCTAGATGTCCAAAACAAAATTAACAATGTTGAAATATATTACCAAGGCACTGATGTCAATGTACAATTAATTTCCTATATCACTGCTGGGAATATTTATGAAACTTTATTTTTAAAATTTTGGGACTGGGAATTTAGCTCAATGGCACCAAGCCTGCCTCATAAGCATAAGGTCCTGAGTTCAATCCCCGGTACCAAAAAGAAATTCTACCCAACACTCCTGACAAAACTAAGGCAATGTGAGGTACTTCTAGGAAGATGGCTGAGTGGTGAATAGCAGAGAAACAGCCTCTCTGAGATATGGTGTCCAAATGCTGGATTATAGGAATATGAAGAAGAGAAGAATGAGGAAGGTGGGTCCTTGGGAGCCACTGAAGCAAGAATTGAAGCCCATGAGGAGAGCAAAGAGAGAGATGTCAACACGGAAGAAGCAGGTAGCATGTGGCATTTTCTCCCTGAGCCCAGACTCACTGCATGAGAGTGGCAGCTCAAACTTTCAGATAGATGCACAGTGACTACTGGTAACTCCAGAGGCCTCCATGGAGAAACACACCAGTAGAACAGAGCAGTGGATGCAGCAGACTGCCATGGCTGGTGTGTTATTTGGGTTCAGAGGTCCCCATGGAGGGTCATTTGCTGGTAGCCATATTGGAGAGAAGCCCTGAGCTTAGAACTCAGAGCAGCTGTGGACTGGCTCCAGCTAGTGCCTCCAAAGTCAAGGTGAGGCACACCTTAGTTTAAATTGGCAGGAGGTCAAGGAGCACAATTCAAGCCAGGAGGGAGCCAAGTTCAAGCTGGCAGGAGGCATCCAGGATGTTGCAAGCTGAACAAATCAGGTTCCAGCCTCACAGCCAGAAACCAGCCTGAACTTCAGAGAAAGTAAAGGGGTAGACTTGCTGGAATTATTCTGTACCCTGCAGTAAATTTACAGTAGGCTTCCTGTGATTAATCAACTTGGATCTGGACTCTTTCTGCCTACTTTGTCTACCACTGACAGCACAGATACGCCTTGAAGTGGACTTTTTTTTCTTATTTTCTACTTCTTTCTTTTCTTGTTTTTGTTTTGTTTTGTTTTGTTTGATTGTTCTTTTATATGAGTGTGAACATTATTTCTAGTTTTTTTGTTGTTCATCAAAAAAGTATTTTTGTTGTTTCTAGTTTTTGTTTTTTTAGATTTTGCTCTATATTTTTAGATATTTAAGATTATTTTAGACTTTGTTATATAACCAAAAATCTAGTTCATATGGTTGAAGATGGCAAATTAATAGTTACCACAGTTTGTCATCTGCTAGGCTGCATTTGATGCTATTGTTATTGCTGATTGAACTACTCTAGCCAAGATAACATAATTGTTCTAATAAGTTTTTCTTTCTACTATGCCAAGAATGAGATTGCCTAAGGGTCATAAGTGATATTGTAGGCCAGTGCCAAAGAACCAGAGTAAAGGCCAATAAGCAGCAACTTCTCATCTGCAGTAAGTTGAAGAGGCAGGATCTTGAAACAAATTCAAAATCCAAAAGCCAGCCACACTGGGACCACTTCTCTGAGAAGTAGTCATTTCCTGAGGGCTCGAAATACCACTGAGAAAGCTACCTGCCATGAGCAATTCATAATCCTCAACCCAGGAATTAAACTGAGAAAAATAGAAAATGAGAAGACAATAAAGCAAGATGCAACCCCAGATTTCCAGCTCGCCAAAGGCAAACCCAGAGGACAGTGAGGTAGAACAATTCAAAACCCATCCACCTAGATTCTCTGAGTGGTAACACCAGAAGTAACAAAGCAGATGAATGAGCTCTCAAAACAATCAAATAAAAAATAATTTCTTAGATAACTAAAGAGGTGGTGACCATAATGAAAGACATGGTTAGTAACTCTAGAGCAGTTACAAAAAAAATTGAGGAGCTTAGGAAAATGATGGAAATCATGAACTCTCAACATAGGAAAGAAGTGGAATCCATGAAACAGATTTAAACAGATATCCATGAGATTAATAATTCCATTGAAAGAATACTCAGCATAATGAACCAATTTGAGAACAGTTTATCAGATACAGGTGATAGGATTGTGATTAGTAATCATGAAAAGAAAGATTTCTTTAAAATACCAAGAAACCATAAAAAATCAATCCAATAGCTGCTAGATGATGCAAAGAAGAAAAACATAAGATTGGTGGGAGTCAGTGAAAAAGCAGGAGATAGCACAAGTAACTTTTTAAAAAACCTGTTCACAGAAATAATGGCAGAAAACTTCTCAAGCAGGGACAAGAATCTGACTTACAGATAAGTGAGGCATATACAACTCCAATTCTCCATGATCAAAATAAATCTACACCAAGGCATATAATAGTCAAGATTCCAGAAATCAAACACAAGAATGGAATATGAAAAGCTGTTAGAGAAAAGAAACAAATTGCCTATAAAGGAAAGACAATCAGAATCACAGGAGACTTCTCAATACAAACTCTAAAGTCAAGGAGAGCTTGGAGTGAAATATTTCAACCCCTAAAAGAAAACAACCTCCAACCCAGATTGATGTGCTCAACAAAACTGTCTCTGAAAATTCATGGAGAAATAAGATACTTGCATGACAAAGAAAAACTGAATTCCTATATCAGAAAAAAAAGAGTGAGCTCAAATAAACAACCTAATTTTGGACATCAAGCTTCTAGTAGAAGAGGAACAAATCAAGCCCTAAGCTCATATGAGGGAGGAAATTATAAACATGAACTGTAATCAATACAGTGGAAACTAAGAAAACAATACAAAGGATTAATGAACCAAAGAGTTGGTTCTTTGAAAGATTAAATAAAATTGACAAACCCTTAGCAAAACTAATCGAAAAAAAAAGAACAGACTCAAATCCATGGAATTAGGATTGAAAATGGTGAAATCACAACAGATCCTGCAGATATCCAGAAAATCATCAAGACCTACTTTGAGAACCTGTATTCTAGTAAGATGCAAAACACAAAAGAAATGGACAGATTCTTAGATACATATGAATTACCAAAATTGAATCAAGAAGATATAAAAATTAAACAAATTTAAATCAGTCAATGAAATTGAAGATATTATTAAAAACCTACCAACAAAGTAAGACTCAGGCCCTGACTGATTCATAGCCAAATTCTACAATAAATTTAGAGAGATTTAATGCTACTACTTCTCAAATGAAATTGAAAAGGAAGCAACACTCTCAAACTTATTTCTAGAAGCAAGTGTCACCCTGATATAAAAACCAGAGAAGGATCCAGTCGAAAAAGAAAGCTACAGGCCAATCACCACAATAAATTTAGATTCAAAAATTCACAATAAGATACTGGCAAGCAGAATGCAGCGAATCATCAAGAAGACTATACTATGACCAAGTAGGATTCACCCCAATGATGCAATATAGTTCTAGAAATATTAGCCAAATCAATTAGAAATGGATAGGAAAATAAGTTAAATTACCATTATTTGAAGATGACATGATACTCTACATAGAACATCCTAAAACCACCACCAAAACACTTTTAGGTTTAATAATCAAATTTAGTAGTGAAGCTGGATTAAAAAATCAACACTAAAATATCAATACCTTCCTGTACACAAATAATAAATTCTATAAGAGAGAAATTAGGGAAGCCACACCTTTCACAATAGTGTCCCCAAAATAAAATACCTAGGAATCAATCTAATGAAGGAAGTAAAGAGCTTTACATGGAAAACTACAATACTCTGAAGAGATTGAAAGGATATCAGAAAATGGAAATGTATCCCTTGTTCTTGGGTAGGAAGAATCAATATAGTAAAAATGGCTATACTCCCAAAATTGTTGTATAGATTTAATGTAATTGCAATCAAAATACTAATAATATATTTCACAGAATGAGAAAAAACAATTCTAAAATTCACTGGGAACCAGAAAAGACCTAAAGTAGCAAAAGCAATTCCTGGCAACAAAAGCAATGCAGGGGACATCAAAACACTGACTTAAAATGATTCTACAAAGCTATAGAGATTAAAAACTACATACTACTGACAAAAAAACAGATCTGAGGATCAATGAAACAGACTAGAATATGGAGAAATAACTACAAACACATTCAGCCACCTTATGTTTGAAAAAGGGACCAAACACCTTCACTGGAAAAAAGCCTCTTTAATAAACCATGCTGGAAAAACTGGCTTTCCAGGCCAATGACCAAAATTAGACCCATATCTCTCATTATGCACTAAACTAAAATCAAAATGGATCAAAGATCTAAATATTAAAACAGAATCAACAAATCTGCTGGAAGATAGGCAGAACTCTTGAAGACATAGGTGTAGGCAAAGATTATGAATGAAACCCTGATTGCACAGGAAATATCACAAAGAATCAAAAACTGAGATTTCATTTTGCACAGCCAAAGAAATAACCAACAGAGTGAAAAGACAACATGCAGAGTGGGAAAAAAGTTTATGCCGTGGCTTCTCAGACAAAGAATTAATATCTAGAACATATAAAGAACTGAAAAAATGCTGCTCATGGTGGCTCATGCCTGTAATGCCAGCACTTGGGTGGATTAGGCTGGAGGACTGCCATGAGTTTGAGGCCAGCCTGGACTACATAGTGAGTTCAAGTTTAGCCTGAACTACATATCAAGACCCTGTCTCAAACAAAAAAAACAATTGAAAAAATCAAAAAGACCCAATCCAAAAATGAGCACTTGAGATGAATACACACTTCCCAGATGAAGAAGTAGAAATGGCAAATAAATACATGAAAAAATGATCAACATCACTGATCATGAGGAAAATGCAAATTAAAACAACACTGAGATTCCATCTCACTCCAGGAAGAATGGCTGCTATAAAGAAATCAACCAATAAATGCTGGTAGGGCTGTAGAGAAAAAGGAACCATACTCCACTGTTGGTGGAAATGTAGACTGGTGCAACCACTGTGGAAATCAGTGTGGAGATTCCTCAAAACCCTAAAACTAGAGCTTCCATTTGAGCTACCAATTCTCCTTCTTGGATCTTCCCAAAAGACTTAAATGCATCATACGTCGGTGATATATGCAGATGTGGGCTAAAGAAGTCCTCAAAATGTGCAAATAGAGCCAGATTGGTGATTGTGTCAAGAGCTTAGAACAGCAAAATACAGATAGGAATGTGAATGGAAACACCATGCATGGCAGGATTCATTTGATAACAAATCTTTATTAGAAATTGGGGTAGATGCCATACATGTTACATTCTGGCAAAAGAATTTGTCTACACTTTGCTGTGAATTTATGGGAGGCTGAGTTTAAGGGTAGTTGATTTGATCTGAGGAAAGAAATTTTAAGGCAGCCCAATGTTTAGTCTGTGAAAGGAGTACTTTTGGCTGCTTTTGCCAGATGTAGAGTGAGAATTAGGCTCAAGCAGCATAGCAGAAAAATGTAAAAGCATAAATTTTGGCACAAAAAAATCACCTGTAAAGTTCAGACCAAGCAGGTATTGTTGAAGATTTTAGCAGCATTAAAAAGAAGTACTTAGAACAGGAACAAGAAGAAAGATTTCTTGAGAGCAGCTAAGTAATCACCAAGAACACAACCATTTCAGTCTCAGAGGTAAAAATGTAGGCAATTTTCCTTTGAAAAAAGAGTCCATGCTATCTATGCTCTAGAAGGTCCTCCTAAGAAATTGGTTCCCTGGGATTTGTTTCATATGCATAGCCACCTAGGCATGCAGAGTCCATTGCAGCCATGGTCCAGAGGGCCTGACTACTGCTCCCATTGACAATAAACTCTGGAATCATCCACATGATGCTTGTTTTTTCAGCAAGGACAATGCAAGAGTTACAAAGTCACTAAGAGTTCCACCCAGATTTCTAAGAAGGCCTGAAAAGCCAGAAAAAGAGCCTCAGAGAGGGCAGTACTTGAAGATGTGGGAATGAAGCTACAGGGCAAGTAGAGATCCCAGGAAATTGGAGATGCCAGGAAAATGGATTATGTGCTGAGGAAAGCTGTAGTGGCGCTAGTCCAAGGAAGTGGCCATGTGGCTACAATCGTCAAGACCTTGGTGGGTGGTGGCTTACCTGTCACTTGGAATTTATATCTCACTATCATGAGCACTGGGTACTGGACATGGAGCCACAGGACTCTACTGTATTTTTTAGTGTTCGTTTTGTCTTTTACTGACATTTTGTTGGTTATATAACTAATTGCATTTCACATTAGCAAATTCATACATGCTCACAGCATACTTTGACCATTTTACCTTCCCCCCCCCCCAGCAACCCCATATCAATAACTTCCCTTCTAGTTTTACTTTTTTCATGGGAATTTTAGTGTGTGACTTGGACATTTCAGCAAATTTGAAAACACTGAGTTTGGGGGAAGAGATTATTGTGTTTCAGCTGTACTAAGACAGTTGTATCCTTTTAGGGAGAATTATTAACTAATTATGTTTATTAGGAGATAGTGGTTTTAATCAAAGTGTTTTGGTGTCAAGTTGGCAAGGAGTGGACTATGATCAATAATGCTCATATATCAACTTGATTGGAATAACAAATGTGTAGCAGATGAGCAAACCACATTATCAGGAGACTGGATGTGTCATGGATGAGTGATCTTGGGTACTACATGTGGTGCCTAACCTTTTTACTCTCTGGCACTATTCCTTGTTCTGCTTCCAAGCTGAATGATCTAAGCATTTTACCCTCCATGCCTTTCTACCATGATGTTTTTGCCAAGTAGCCTGCAGTAAGGCAAGTTTAACCTGCCCCCCTGTAAGTTATGCGTGTAAGCTTTTGTGTCTGAGCATGGGAAATTTAACTAATCCACAGTAAAGAGTTACTATTGCAATAATAACATAGAGTAGGGCCAGGGATTTAGCTCAGTGGTTCCACCGCCTGCCTCACAAGTGTAAGGTCCTGAGTTTGATCCCTGGTACCAAAAAAAAATTACATGCAAAACTTGGATAAATATAAAAATATTACCTAAATTTATGTATTATAAAATAAGGATAAAATATTAAGCAATATAATTATTAAGTGATAATCTGTCCTTTTCTTTCTCTCTCCTATTTTAGAGAAAGAGAGGAACAATTCAAGAAACTGAAGGCCAATTTCTGAATTGTGGTAACAGCTAAAAGACTGGACACTTCCCAGAGAACTATTTTTATACTTACATCCCAAACTGAAAAATCAACAAATTACTAGGCACATTACCTCCTGAAATTAAACCAAGAAGACCAAAAAGTTCCTAAATGGATGAACAACACCTAATAAGGTTGAATTAATAATAAAATGATAAAATGTATCTCAAAAAGCAAAGCCCAAAAATTGGACAGATTTATGGGTGAATTTTACCAAATCTTTTTTCACTCTTAAATTCTTTTATTGGTACATTTTAAATATACTATACATTTACATTCATCATAGGGAACTTGAAACTTTACATGATGTATTCTGGTTCTTATTTTCTCCCCATTCCCACTCCCTTCAACCCCTTCACCACTCCCTATTTACAAAGGCTTTCTTTCAATTTTTCCTCATATTTTTTCCTTTCCCTTCATTCCTTTTCCCTGCCTGTCCCACTTCCCCTACGACTTCGAAACCTTTTCTTTCTATTTCAAATTATCAATTATTCATTTTAATCCTTATTTACACTTTCAGTTTCTCATATCAGAAAAATTACTCAGTATTTACACATGTGTGTCCTATTTATTTCACTTAAGAGTATGTCTTCAATATTCATCAATTTAGCTATAAATGTCTAATTTCTCATTCCCTATGGCTGAGTAGTACTCCATTTTATTTAAAAAAAAAAAACAACACACATCTTTTTCATCCAGTTTCCAGTTGATGGGCACTTCAGTTGTTTCCAAGCTTTGGTTATTATGAACTGTGCTGCTATAAACATAGGTGCACATATATCGCTGTGGTATGATTCTTTTAACTCTTTGAGGAAGATCCTCAGTAGGGGAATAGCTGGGTCAAATGGGACTTCTAGTTCTAGTTCTTTGAGGTATCTCCATACTGATTTCCACAGTGGTTGCACCAGTCTAAACTCCCACCAACAATGGAAAAGGGTTCCTTTATCTCCACACCCCTGCCGGCATTTGTTATTGGTTGATTTCTTGATAGCAGCCATTCTTTGTGGGGTGAGGTGGAATCTCAGTGTTGTTCTCATCTGCATCTCTTGAATGACCAGTGATGTTGAACATTTTTTCATATATTTATTTGGTGCTTTTACTTCTTTGTCTGAGAAATGTCTGTTCATTTCAGATGCCCATTTTTGAATTGAGTCTTTGAATTTGGGGGTCTGATTTTTTCAATTCTTTATATATTCTTGACAGTAGGCCTTTGTCTGAGGTACAGCTGCTAAAAATTTCTTCCCACATTGTAGGTTGTCTGTTAGCTCTGTTGGTTTCTCTTGCAGTGCAGAAGCTTTGTAATAAGATGAGATCCCAGCTGTTGATTCTTTCTGCTAGTTCCCTTGCTATTGAGGTTTTGTTCATAAAGTCTTTTCCTATGCCAATATCTTCAAGAGTTTTATCTAACTTATCTTCCAGCAAGTTTAGTGTTTCTGTCTTAATATTTAGATCTTTAATCCACTTAGATCTCAGTTTAGTGCATGGTGATAGGTATGGATCTAGTTTTAATCTTTGCCAGGTTGAAATCCAGTTTTTCCAACACCATTTATTAAATAGGCTACCTTTCCTCCAATGAGGGTGGTTGGCTCCTTTGTCAAAGATGAGGTGGCTTAGTATGTCTGGAGTTGTTTCTGCGTCTTCTAATCTATTCCACTGGTCCACAGGTCTGTTTCTTTGTCAGTACCATGCTGTTTTTATCACAGTAGCTTTGTAGTATAGTTTCAAGTTGGGGATTGTGATACCCCCAGCCATGTCTCTGTTGCCTAGAATTGCTTTTGCTATTCTAGGTTTCTTCTGATTTCAAATGAATTTTTGGATTGTTTTCTCTAGTTCTGTGAAGTATATTGTTGGAATTTCAATCAGCATTGCATTAAATCTATGTAGTAGTTTTGGAAGTATGGCCATTTTCACCATACCCAGGAACAAGGGATATCTTTCCATTTTCTTATATCCTCTTGATCTCCTTTTTCCAAGTGCTATAGTTTTCAGTGTAGAGGTCTTTTGCTTCCTTTGTTAGGTTGATTCCTAGATATTTCATTTTTTTAGATGCTATTGTAAAAGGAATTATTTCCTGAATTTCTCTCTCAATGAGTCTGCTATTTGCGTACAAGAAGGCTATTATTTTTTGAGTGTTGACCTTGTATCCAGCTACTCTACTGAATCTGTCAATTAGGCCTAGAAGACTTTTGCCCGAGTTTTTTGGGTCTTCTATGTAAAGTATAAAGGTTAATGAATTTTTTTTAAGTTTATTGGGGTAGTGATTTGTTATTTGGAAAACTTTTTTTTTTGGTACCAGGGATCGAACTTGGGTCCTTCCGCTTGTGAGGCAGGTGGCGGAACCACTGAGCTAAATCCCTGCCCCTAAAAGATATTTTTTTAAAGAACATTTTCATTTCTGAATTTTCTTTACATTTATTCAATATGTGACTTTAAAACCTCACCATGCTCAAAAGAAATACAGCATTACTTTTATCATCTGAATCACTAGGGACCGTACTCTGTTGCCGATCAAGTGTTAGATCAGCCACTATGTACTCTTTTAGGACAGACAATTCTTGTACCTGAAAGGGAAGAAATGAAGTAGGAAATAATTTTTTTATTCTTCATGATCATAAAAGGGCAGATGATTGGGTAGCACACTGATAACATTTCACCAATGCCCAAAGACCCTGGGAACTTTTTCTGCCCATAAAAGGAATAATAAGTAAAATAATTTTTCAAGCAATAGAAGAACACAAAGAGGCTTACCACTAAAAGGATACTGTGGGTGACTTTTATTTCAGGAGATGGCTGGGAAGAGAGGCTGTGTCTGTGGACATGCTGGGCTCTCCTCTGGTGTCTGTAGAGGAGACTCACCATGTAGAGGCTGGCCCAGATCATGAGGACCAAAAACAAGAGATCATCCATCAACATGATGCTGGAAAATAGTCCTGAAGTGTGGCTTTCAGATGGCCTAGTTTGACAGTATGCATGAAAATATTTATGATCAACAATAGTGAAATTGCCATTGGCTCTTACAGTTTCAATGATGTGTATATAAATGAGCATGTTGATAATCCAGAAGACAAAGAAAGAGGGGAAAATCCATGAAGAAAGTTTAGACTTAAACCAGACCCACATAGAATTCATAGGGCTGATAGTGATGGCTTGAAATGCACTCAGATGAGAGGTAGTTGAGATGGAAACACCCCGAGTAATTCTGTATGTGTACGAAATTACCTTACAACCAATGTCATCCAAAAAATATCTTACTCCAAATAATGCCATGATATGTGGAATTAATGTGAAGATGATATTCAAAGTATTGACCACTGTCAGATGGATCATAATGAAATCTACGGGCTTCATAAGATTAGGCTGAGTTAAAAAAGTATACATAAATATCGCAAACAGTGATGAGTTCATCATAACACCAATACAAATCTGAGAGAAAAGGAGAATGCCAAAAAATATTATACCAAGGAACATTTTCTAAATATTTGTTTAATTAGATTAGCCAAGTCTAAAATGAAAGATAAATTTGTATTGTAAAATTATATTCAAAATGAGCTTATGCTAAATAAAAGAGAGATGGTAAGAATTAAGGAGGTAGACTTTGAAGAGATTAGGGTGTGATTAGGGGAGAAGGGGAGAGGGAAGATTTGGGAATGGAAGAAAAAATGATCAAGATGCAATATGTATATGCACCAGTACTCCAAGATGAATGTAATTATTATGCATTGCAAACATAAACTAGCAATAGAAAAAACAAAAGTGGTCTTGTGGAAGATTATCCAGAAACAATTCAGGATTTAAGGAGATGGTGATTTGTCCCACACTCATTTTTCAACAGTGGATGTAGCTGTTCCAGAAACTGGTGTCCAGGGACTCATGAGAACCTTGCAGTACAGCAGTACTTGCTCTGAAGAAGTGGGATCCCTTGGTGACACCTCCAGTCTAGTCGACTAGAAGTGGGGACCTTTTGGCCCATGTGAAAGGCAATTGCATGTTACAAAGAATTTTATATACGAAATGAGATTTGACACAATATCAAGTTGCATTTCATTTGTAAACCAGTTCCAACCTCCTAAGGTCTCTGAAGGACATTATTGAACAGGCACCCTTGACCTTTGTTCCAGTTTTGGCTGCACACACAATTCTTCCTGGTCAGGATCGTTAAATACTCATCTAGCAGTGAGGGTGTTCTGAGTGGGGACGTTTTGTCTCTCCTCCCAACCCACAGGTTGACCAGTAGTGTTTCAAATATTTGGTTCCCACAACTTTGTGCAGAGAAATTGATATGTAGATAGTAGAGGTAAAAATTGCTGGTAAATATCCCACAATGATAAACAGTCCACAGGACAACTGCCACAACAGGGAACTGACCCTTACACCGCAGTCCATAAACCCAGCCGAACAACTAATCTGTGTATTTCTAGGTAGCAACAGATGTAAAGTCCACTTTTTTTTATCTGAACACTTTCCTTTTTATAGTTGTTTATTTTGGGTGTTTTTAAACAATTTCCTCTTGGACTCATTGTTAGTAACCCACCATGGCTCAAATTAGTTGAAACATATGTCCTGGTCATAGAAAAGTTTAATGCAGCCTAGGAAACTGGACACATATACACAGAATGCCTTTCATCTGTATTTCATTGCAGTCTTTTTAGTAAAATTTTACCTTCCTCGGTGACAGTAGTGTGACAAGGACAGATAGATGTAAACCAAAAGTATCTTGGTGATCTGGAGAGAACATGCCACCCTTTGGGAAACATCTGGGCTGTTACATTGTTTTGCAGCACAGAGGTAAAACTTCCAAACTCTTTTGCAATGCTGCACACTTTCTTATACATGTTGTAGAAAAAGAATTAGTAGATTATCAATATAGTCAGAACAAGGATGATATAAAATCTATCTAGGGTTGACATTGAAAATCATAATCAATATTTCATCTCTATTAATTGAGTTTTGGAGTTTTCTTCTGTATCATTTGGTTGGAGATGCACCTTTCCTCTGACCAGGGTTTTCTTGTGCACACAATGTTATCTTTTTCCATAGTTATGCTTCTGCTGGATTCCATATATATTTCCCTCGTTCTGACAAAGCCCATGAAAGGATTCTAAACTAACCAAGCTCTATTTTCTTTTTCCTCCACACAATTTTCTACTTTAGCCTTTATACTTACTGTAGTAATAATATTCTCATTGTTTAGTGAGAAGAAGCCACATTGAAATTATTTATTGAACACATGCAATGTTAGAGTATTATCCCTCTATAATCTCTTATTCCTTTTATAAAATTTATAATTTGGTTTTGTGAGTATGAATTTTTTGAATTTGTTGAATCTAGTATGATTGATGAATCTTGACCACACTGTCAGTTTGAAAATGCATCTTATGTTTACTATATGATGTGACTGTTTCAGTTTTACATTTCAGCCCTTTGATCATTCATATTTTGTTAATTTTCACTAAGCAGTGGCTTTTCATCCTCTATCTATTAGTCAAAATTCATTCATCCGTCATCATCAAACAAAATTTTTAAAGGTGTGGGAAACTCTTCATAGGAAATCTAGAAACTGCATTCAGATGTACGGGCATCCCTAAGTACATTTCTCTGTCACACAAATGCTAAAGGGAGAGAAGGGCTGCTGAGAAAATCCAAATGGTTTGGCTGTGTGCTTGCAAAGGTGATTTTAAATTGGCAACTACTGCAGATGTCTTAGAGCTGAGAAATCTGTAGCCAAGTGCTTGTTAGTTGGCCTGGGCCCATTGTTTGAATATCACCTTGGAAGGTGGAGCCATTTGAAAGTCTCTGCTTCTGTGATTGACCCTGAATGACTTAATATTTAAAAGATGATGAGCCTCTAACTCCCAAACTCAACTGGGATCTTTTTTGACCAATTCTAGCCCAGTAATTTTACAGGAAGTCTATTGCAGGATGTGTCATTTGGATTTGGTAAGAGATTCTGCCAATTGCAAATCACAGATGTCCCAACTTATTTGTCAGTTTCACACACTTACTGTTTTGGAAAGCACCGTGTTTGAGAACTAATCATCACATGAAGAATGTGTTGAAAAGTCAAAAGCAAAAGCATCCAGGATTGCACAAATGCAGTTTATTGGGGACTTACAGATAGAAGGAAGTCTTGTGCAGCCCAGAGACCAGAGGATTCCTGCACCTGGAGACAGAAAAAAATGGATTACTATGCTAAGCACACAAAGGTAACTTCAGCCCCCAATCCCACCACCTCCAAAATGTATGAGCCTTACTAAAACATTAGTAGGATACAAAATATATCAGTTATCAAACATTCCAGACATCATTACAAGTTTTAAAAAAACTTTTAGCCTTCTTAATGAATTTGTTTTTCCTTGAAGATTTGAAATCTAGTTCAGGGTCACCTGGGAGGCTAGACTGTGTTTATGGCTAAAACATGAGAACTACCTGTATGGAAATCTCAATAGAGAGAAATATTTGGTAGTACAGTATTCTGTAACTTTTTTCAGTAAGAACTCTAAAGCTGTATAAGGAATGTAACCTAACATAGTAAAAGCCATGAATGACAAGTCCACAGCTGGCTTCTTAATAATGATGAGCTGAAAGCTTTTCTACTAAGATGAGGAACAAGAAAAGGATTCTCACTCCTGCTCCTTCTATTTAGGTTAGTATTGGAGGACTTAGCAACGGTACTTAAGCAAGAATTAAGTAATTAATAGCACTAAAAGTATATGTACCTTAAAGTGGTTTATAAAGACAATGTAATCACAATAAAAATTCTAAGAGCATTTTTTACAGAATTAGAAAACCTAATCTTAAATTTCATATGGAACCACAAAATACAGTATACCCAATAACCAAAACAATTTTGAACTGGAAAAAACAAAATCTGATCATTAGACCTCTTATTTTGAAACTGTACCACCAAACTATAATTAGGTAATCAGTATGGTGCTGGCATAAAAATACTTTTATTGACTAATAAAAAAATAAATATTTCTAACATAAACCCAAATATTTACAACGAACTAACGTTGACAATGGCATAGGGGATGCCCAGTGGTGAAAGATACATAATTCACTTAGGGGTGATGAGAACAGTGGATTTACATGTCCAAAAGAATGACTGAGGACCTTGAGAATATCATAAAGAAAAATTTATTCAAATAAGATTAAAGACATACACGGAAGACCTAACACTATGAACTAAGCAATAAAATGCTGGTTGGGCTTTCTGCTTGCCGTTCTTGCAGCCATGGCGGCCGCCGTGCTCCCGTGGCGGTTCACCGTGCAGGCCTTCTCCACCGCCGTGACCCCGGCCACTCACGCTCGGAGACCGAGCCCGCATCCAGGAGAAAGAACATCCAAAAGTGAAAGGCAAATGAGGAGACAGGCACTACCTCTTAGAACAGAGAAAATGGCTGTCGACCAGGACTGGCCTAGTGTTTACCCTGTTGCAGGGCCCTTTAAGCCCTCTGCAGTGCCTCTCCCTGTTCCGATGGGTTATCCAGTGAAAAACGGCGTTCCTATGGCAAAGGAAGGAAATCTAGAACTTCTAAAGATCCCTAATTTTCTGCGTTTGACTCCTGTAACAATTAAAAAGCACTGCCAAGCTCTTAAAGATTTCTGCACCGAGTGGCCAGCGCACTAGACAGTGATGAGAAATGTGCGAAGCATTTTCCAATTGAAATTGACACTGCTGATTATGTTTCATCAGGACCATCTGTTCGAAACCCCAAAGCATGAGGAGTAACCTTAAGGGTGAAACTTTCCAGTTTGAATTTAGATGATCATGCAAAGAAGAAATTGATTAAACTTGTAGAAGAACGATACTGCAAGACTACAGATGTACTCACCATCAAAACAGATAGATGCCCTTTAAAGAGACAGAACTATGATTATGCACTGTATCTACTATGATTATGCACTGTAGCTACTGACAGTATCATACCATGAATCTTGGAAAACTGAAGAATGGGAAAAAATAAGACTGAAGCAGACATGGAAGAATATATATGGAAAAATAGCTCCTCAGAAAAAAATATCCTGGAAACACTTCTTCAAATTAGCATTGCTGAGAAAAACATGGAAGCAAATAAAGAAGAGCTCCTTGGTACTAAAGAGGTTGAAAATTCTCAAAAGTCTCTTGTTAGTCTTAAGAATGAGGGGGAAAATGAAATTACCCTTTCTCAGTACAAAGAGTCAGTGAAGAGACTGTTAAATCTAACATGAGCTGTGAAGTGGGAAGATCTGCTTTATTTTACAATACATGTAATCAATACCTAATTTGATGTAAAAGTGAAAATGTTTAAAAACCACTTCTTACCCAAGAGTTAATTTTAAAAATTATCTGTAATCGTAAAAAAAAAAAAATCCTAGTTGGCTTCAATAATATGGGACAAAATAAACTCTAAGGGAGCAAAGTTATAGAATATAAAGAAAGGCATTATATTTATCCTAAAACATTAAACATATTCAAATATTTATGTTACCTATATATGTGATGTAAAAGCAGAGAGAATTACAAAAAACATGATTAAATCTACCATTGTTTTGGGAGATTTTAACTGTGCTATTTTATTTTGTTTTTGTTTTTTTTGGGGGGGGGGTGGTACCAGGGATCGAACTCAGGACCTTGTGCTTGTGAGGCAGGTGCCGGAACCACTGAGCTAAATCCCCGGCTAACTGTGCTATTTTAATAATTCTTATTTGCAGATGAAATGTCACTCAGAATATTAAAAAATTGTGCACAACTGTTCACAATGGTGACCAGGCATCCACAGAAACACCACACACACACAGTCCCTGTTACATATGCATCTTTCCTTCTCAGGCACACATGAGACCAGGAGAAAACATAGACATGCAACCAATCCCTAAGTGAGATTCAACAAAGTCCAACAGTATACTTAATAGGACAGTTTGTGTTAATATAATACTGTGATGTATAAACATGGTGAGAGAAATAGATCTAGTTTTAATCTTTGGCAAGTTGAAACATTAAACCATCTGGAAGAGAGGTTAGGTAGAACTCTTGAAGACATTGGCATAGGAAAAGACTTCATGAACAAAACCTCAGTAGCACATGAGCTAGCACAAAGAATCATCAACTGGAATCTCATCTTTTTAAAAAGCTTCTGCACTTTAAGAGAAACCACCAACAGAGTGAAGAGACAACCCACAATGTGAGAAAAAATTTTTATCAGCTGTTCCTCAGACAAAAGTCTACCATTTAGAATATAAAAAGAACTTTTAAAAATCCCTTTTTACCAAGATGGCACCAAAGGCAAATAAGGAAGCTCCTGCCCCTCCCAAAGCTGAAGCCAAAGCAAAAGCTTTGAAAGCCAACAAAGCAGTCCTGAAAGGCATCCACAGCCACAAAAAGAAGAAAATCCACACATCACCCACCTTATGCCATCCCAAGACACTGCGGTTTCAGTGGCAGCTGAAATACCCTCAGAAAAGTGGCCCCAGGAGAAGCAAGTTTGACCATTATACCATCATCAAGTTCCCCTGACCACAGAGTCAGCCATGAAGAAGACAGAGAACAACAACACACTCGTGTTCATTATGGATCTCAAGGCCAACAAGCACCAGAGCAAACAAGCTGTGAAGAAGCTCTATGACACTGAGGTGGTCAAGGTCAGTCTCCTACTCAGGCCTGCTGGAGAGAAGGCGTATGTTCAACTGGCTCCTGAATACGATGCTTTGGATGTTGCCAACAAAATTGGGATCATCTAAACTGAGTCCAGCTGGCTAATTCTAAATACACATCATTTTCACCATTAAAAAAAATATAAGATCTCTCAAATTTAAAGACCCAACCCAAAAATGGGCATATGAAATGAAAAGACATTTCTCAGGCAAAGAAATAGAAACAGCAAATAAACATATGAAAAAAAAAATGTTCAACATCACTGGTCATTTGAGAGATGCAGATGAAAACAACACTGAAATTCCACCTTATTCCAGAAAGAATGGTGGCTATCAAGAAATCAATCAATAATAAATGCTGGAGGGGTTGTAGGGAAAAAGGAACCCTTCTCCACTGTTGGTGGGAGTGTAGACTGGTGCAACCACTGTGGAAATCAATATGGAGATATCTCAAAGAACTAAGATTAGAGATCCCATTTGACCCAGCTATTCCCCTGCTGGGTATCTTCCCAAAAGAATTAAAAGAATCATACCACAGCGATATATGCGCACCCATGTTTATAGCAGCACAGTTTGTAATAGGTAAAACTTGGAAATAGCCCAATTGGCCATCAACTGGAAACTGGATAAAGAAGAGGTGGGTTTTTTTATAAAATGCAGTACTACTCAGCCATAAAGAATGAGAAATAAGAGACATTTATAGCTAAATGAATGCACATTGAGGCCATAGTCTTTTTTTTTTTTGGTACTGGGGATCGAACCTGGGTCCTTGCGTTTGCGAGGCAGGCGGCGGAACCACTGAGCTAAATCCCCGGCATGAGGCCATAATCTTAAGTGAAAGAGAAATAAATAGGACACACATGTGTTAATACTAAATAGTTTCTCTGGTGTGAGAAACCGAAAATATAAATAAGGATAAAAATGTATAATAGATAATGTGAAATAGGAAGAAAAGGTCTAAAGGGGAAGGGGAATTTGGAAGGGTAGGAGAAAGGAAAGAAGGGACAAGAATAAATATAAGAAAAGGAAAAAAATAGAAACAAAGTCTTTGTAAATAGGGAGGGGTGGAGGGGTTGAAGGGAGGGCAGGGGAATGGAGAAAAAGGTAAGAACCAAGGTATATCATGTAAAAGTACAAATTCCCAGTGATTAATGTCATCATATGGTATACCTAAAATGTACCAATAAACTTACTAATTTAAAAGGAAGGGGTGGTGGGAGAGGAAGGGGAAAGGAAAGAAGGCAAAGGAAAAAATATGAGAACAGAAAAAAACAAAAATGAAATCTATGTAAATAGGGAGGGGTGGAGGGGGTGAAGGGCGCACCAGTAATGGGGGAAAAAAAATAAGAACCAAGATACATCATGTACAGGTACAAACACCCAGTGATAAATGTAAACATATTGTATACCTAAAATGTACCAATGAAAGAATTTTTTTAAAAAAGAATTTAAAAAGAACAGATTCTCTACATGCTCAAAATTAAAATATTTCTTTATAATCAAAATAGTGAAAAAAACTTATAAATGTGAAGACCAGAGGAGAAGCGCTGAAGAAAAAAATATATTAGAAGAGAAATAGAAAAATGAACCCTAAAAAGAATAAATAGAATTAATATAGATGTAAGCAGACTAATAATCAAATGACCCAAAATAGGGGAAAAAGTCAAAATCATATTCCTAAGAAAAATAATACATTTCAAACACCTCTAGGAGACTGTATCACTTCACAGTTAGTGTCAGGATTACAACATTAGAGATAGCAACTGAGACTGAAAATATTTGTTAAACTCTGGTAGTGTGACTATTCATTCAGAAAGATGTGAAATTGAAGGATGTGAACAAATTTTTTAAATGTGTAACTAAAAAGGTTTAAAAATTGAGGAATTATAAGATTTCAGATTATACGGAGGAATAATTTTACAGTGTTCCCCATGATAAAATTGAGTAGGGGAAAAATCCTTATATAAGAAATTTTTTAAATGATTCCAGAGTTAACTATACAAAATAATCCAAATGACGTAGTTTGAAAAGTATGACGACAGCGGTATCTATTTGCAGTACTTAATGGAAAATAATCTGCACGAAATAATTGTAAAATGAACTCCAAACTTGTAAGAAGATTCAAGAAATTGAGGAAAAGAATATCCAAAGATGTTAAATAGGTTTAACTTATAAACTACAAGAAAAATGTATGGTCACCCCAGTATATTGATAATATGATATAATGAAATTGAAAATATATGTGGTTAATATTATGTATAAATAAAAGTGATTTGTTATTCTTACAGAATAATAATGTAAACTATTTCATATTTGTGCTTTTTGCTTTATTATTGGATAAAATTATACACATAAATATACACATTATCTCTTCACTTCTCATGATTTTAGAGGGGCTTTATGTTCAAAATTAAAAGTAAAATTTGAAATAATTGAAAAGACAATAATACTACCTGTATCATAGATTAAAATTTCATGAAGGAACACTACATAATAAGTGAATTTTTCAGAGGTTTTCAGACTTTTGGGGAGATACGTCAGTATGATATTCATTTGGGTTTCCATATTCCTCCATAAAACTAGTTTTAAAACTCCGTTTAAGAATGACATGATTTGGGTGAAAGGACCAGCATAATAAAGGAAAAAGAGAGAGAAGGATGTATGTTAATTACATTTACCCACTTCCCAAATCATAACATGCCATTAAATAATATCACCACGGAATAACAAAATATAATAAAATTTAGAAATGAAACAACTGAAATACCCTAACATAAGATGAGCCTCATAGTTAATGTATGATAAATGTGTGTGAAAACTCCATTTGAAAATGATGCCATAAATTAGACGAGATAGGCCTGCAGCAGTACAATTAAAATGTGTCCATTAAGTTATATATATACTAGAATTGATCAAGACTGAAGGTAGAGAAGAGGAGGCAATGAAATTGGTTGAAAATTATTTCAAGTGTAAATAAATATTCATTGAAGCACTGAAAATAAACAGAACATAACCAAAATCATAGAATATTAGACATCTAAATTTTTACTTGGAATGTGATTGCTTTTTAAATACATGCTAATAATAATAAAAAAAGTAAAATCAAAGAAATATGACAGGTTTAAACAAAACAGCTGAAATCAATGAGAGCTACAACAAGTATTCAAGAAGTGAAAGAATGAAAATAATAAAACGTATAAAAGAAAGGAGAAATAGTGTCAGTAAAAAGAAGAAAGAAGAAATTATAGGAGCATTACCACAGAAAGAAATATTGCAAAGGTAAATCTAAAACACAGTAAAGTCCAATGAAGCATAGACTAGGAAATGGAAATGTGGAAGATGTCCTTGTACCTCCCTCTCACTCTCAAGGCTGAGTGTGCAGGATCCTCACTCAGGGTGGTAGGTTTCACTGGGTCAGTGAGTCTCTTAAAAAGGCTGCAGGTGGACAGAAGTGACTGTATCAGGGCTGGAGAGACAAGATGCCTCCTCCCAGTGGACATCAATCACCTGTCACCTGCTGCCTCAGTGATCTTGTTTATTGATCCATTTTGATGCACCCAGAGGAGAAACAAATCACCCCCAGGTGCAACCTGAATCTCCTGATGAATGCATAAGGGTGACAAAATAAGAGTGCCAGGTCTCAGTTTGAAGACTACATTTCCCCAAGTGGAGTTGCATCAGAAAGTAAACTTCATGAGCTAGAAAGTTGTTGAAAGTTCCTTTTCACACAGCTGATGGAAATTTCTACAGCCCTTGCTTCAACCTGATCATGGACCGGGACCCCAGTGAGCACACTCACTTTTCCACTAGAGACGACTGTGCCTCCTGCACTCGCGGTGTTTCAATTACATTTCTGTTCCATAAACCCAAGCACCACATGAGTTCAGCACAGGGATCCATCGTAGTTGTAATGCACTCGATCTGCTGTGGAAACAATTTGTCATTTCAAAATTGCTTGCCACAATATAGAAATTGAAATTACACCAAAATTTAGGCTATCAAATATCTCCTACATAATAATATTTAATGTTTAAAAATAATAAAAGGAACATATATTTATACAGAAAGCAGGTTAATTAATCAATATTGCCAATAACTCTAAAATTAAGAGTTAAATTAGTTACTTAGGTACTTAAACACCTAAAATCATGTGTTTGGTTATGTATCATGTCACCACCCCTAAGATCAGACATTCCTGAATGTTTCATTTATGCTTTACTTTTTACATTTAATGCCTATGTACGTTTTTATAAAATATAATTATATTTT
>NW_004624832.1:5516105-5527347 GCF_000247695.1 Heterocephalus glaber | reverse complement strand
ACAGGTACAAGCACCCAATGATAAATGTAAACATATTGTATACCTAAAATGTACCAATAAAAGAATTTTTAAAAAAAAGAAGAAGAAACCTATTCCTGAGAGCCTCTGGAAGACATGAGGCCCCTCTTCAGAAAGCAAGACTCTAAGTGCAGACAAGTAGAGTCACTAATGACCCTAATTCTCCACAGTTTAAATGAGTAGCTCTATTGGGTATCCCATTTTTAATTAGGTTCATTATGTGGATAATCTTGCTAGGGCTATGGCTCTCAATAATTTATCTAACCTCCCATTTTGCCATATTTTATCCTCCACAGGGAGCATGGAAATCTGACCTGCTCCTCATATTTGGGTTCTTTATCCCCAACGTAATACTAAAGTTACTTTCTTTCTCCCATCAAACAGGCAGTTCAATGATCACTAATTCTTTTCTCATTGTTTTCTAACAGTTTTCTCTTTAACCCAGCCAGAGCCACAACATCTCAAGGCAGTTAGAGTCCATAATCCCCACAAGGGAGGGTCTATAGCCCCTTCCTGCTGTAAGAAGCTATAGAAGGCCGGGGATTTAGCTCAATGTTTCTGCTGCCTGCCTTCCAAGCGCAAGGACCTGAGTTTGATTCCCAGTGCCAAAAAAAAAGAAGAAGAAGCTATAGAAGACAGAGACCTCCACTCTCTCGGTACCCCCATAATGAATTTTGGGAGTATGGGTCTCTCTGGGGGAAACAGAACATGGGACTGCTCTGGGAACTGTCTGGGAAAGGAGGTGCGACAAGATCCTGGAACACACGTGTAGAACAGTTCCCAAAGCACTGCATGTGGACTTCTCACAAAAACTCAAGCAGGTTTTTCAAAGGATGGCCTAGACCTGACATCAGCATGAAGAGTGGGTGATACAAAAAGCTTTGCCACTGTGCTCGCTCTTGCATGGCAGCCTGCCCTCAGTGCAGGGTGTACTTCTTTTCCTACTTTTGATTGGCCCAAACTTCTTCTGCAATGCCTGTTTCTTTTCCTACCTTTAATAAAACTTTGCAACTATAAAAAAGAATAATTATTATTAAAAAGGCCAAAATACTGGGAAGATATGGAAAAAAGGAACTGTTACACAATGTTCATTGGAATGTAAAATAGTATAGCTGTGATGAACAGTGTGGAATGTCCTAAAAAGGACAGAACTCCATACAGTCCAACAATTCCACTACTGGGTGTATATATATAAAGGACATGAAATTACTATGTTGAAGACATATTTGCTCTGCACGCTCATGTTTATTTTAGTACTACTCACAACAGTCAAGCTATGGAATTAATGTAAGTTCATTAAAGGAAAAATCAGTAACAAAAACATAGCACAATTGAATATTATTCACTACAAAAAAGATGAAATCCTATCAGTGTGACAAAATGAGTGGACCTGTAGGACATTATGGTAAGTGAAATAAGTCAGGCAGAAAATGAAAAATAATGCATGATCTCATTTATGAGGAATCCGAACCAAAAAGTCATGTTATCAGTTGAGTTGTGGATATTTTAGAGATCCTTTTTGCTTCACTCCCTCCCATTGTCATTAAGTAATACTCTCTACCAGTATGTTTTGCTTCTTAGCTCACAAACATTAGATTGTTTTTCAAGGACAGGCAGATACACAGTACCTGGGAACCGGTGCTGAGCTGGAGAACCTAAATGTAATTCATGAATTACTGGAGACTCAGTTTGGCTAAGTTTGAAAGTTAACCCTGTGCACCAGAGCTCCGGAGATAAGGCCCGGGAAGGTGAAGAAAGAGGCCGGGAAGGGCGCCTAGGAAGCGGCCCCTCGAGGAGCCGGCGGACTACGGCTGGATATGAGGCCAGGCAGCTGCGGCCCGTGCTGCGCTCAGTGAACTCAGGCAAGCCGTCGCAGGTCATCTTCTGCAAACGCAGTCCGCTGCCGTGGCTCAACTTCGACGGCGAGCCACAGCCCTACCAGATGATGCAGCCGGGCACGGGCCGCCGCATCCACAGCTACTGATGTCGCCTTTGACTCTTCAGAGATGCGGGGACACACGACGGGCTTCTGCTTAGCCAGACAGAATTATTTGTGCAGTCTCTAAATGTTGATGGACAGCCTATTTTTGCCAGCATCACACTGCCAGTGTACACCTTGAAGCAACGATGCTTCCAGGTCGTCCGGAGCCTCGTGAAGCCCCAGAACTACCGGAAACTGGACATTGTCAGGTTGCTCTACGAGGACCTGGAGAACCACCCGAATGTGCAGAAAGACCTGGCGCGTCTGACACAGGAGCACATTGCCAGGCAGCCACCGGAAGAGGAGACTGAGGAGCTTGATAGGAATTAGGGTTCCTGCACCTCAGCTTCTGCTGGTACCAGTGAGTCTTGATCTAGATGGAGCACTGGCCATTATTCTCAGCTTTACAGTGTCTCATTCTTGACTAAAATATACTACTTTGCTTAAAGAAAAGGTGACTGACTTTGCTAGGTGCTGCTGTGTTGAGGGACAAACATCAGGAAGTGTCACTTCAGCCCTGCCCTTTCTAGAAGTGCTCACCAGCAAAAAGTAGTTGTATTTTTGCCTCCTAGTAAGTCAGGAAAGTTTCAGTGTAAGAGAGTTTGCATATGTAATTCAGTAAAATTGCAGCATACCCTTTCATCACAGGAGAAAGCAGTGGCTTCCACTTTGAACTGATGTAATATGGTTGGTAAAGTGTTCAGCTCCCAGTAGAGGGAAACTGGGAGTGAGTCATCCCTGAGGCAGGGAACGGTCTTTCCCCTCTTAAGGCCCCAGTTCTAAGCCCAGTGGTGGCAAACCTATGGCACATGCACACAGCTTATCATTGGACAGCTCTAAAGGTCACCGCCACTGGCCCATCTTGTCTTGAGCCTAAAGTCAGTGTGTGTCAGTGAGCAAACTGGGGGATGCTTTGGTGGAAAGGGTTCAGAGGGTTGGCGTCGTCTTCTGTTCAGGATAGGCTTTAACCTGTGAACAGCAAGCATCTTAAAGAGAATCATTGTTTGACAGATGTGGTGGCACATGCCTGTGATCCCAGCCCTTGGAAGGTTGAGACAGGAGGGTTGCCTCAAATTTGAGGCCAGCCTGGACTACCTAGTGAGTTCAAGGCAGCCTGAACTACATAGCAAGACTTTGTCTCAAAAAAAATAAATAAAAAGGAGAAAGAGAAAATCATTTTTATAGAAAGCACTTTTTCTAATTTTTTAAGTCTCCCACTTTTCTTGGTCCACTTGTGTTGTAATGCTGTTTTGTTTCTATTTCTAAACCAGGATTGGGTTTCCACAGTTGCTGTGATAATAGCACTTTTGCAACGACATCAACACAAAAAATAGCAGAAAAGAGTCATCCTTTGTTTAATTCTAGTGTGAAATAGCCATGCTGTAAACAAGTCATCAGATATGTCAGTTCTTTCTGTAAATCTGTGGCATTCCATTTGGTTCAGTGTCTTTATCTGCAGGACCTGGTCACACTGAACCTGGCTGGAAGAGAGACCAAAGCCCTCCGCGTCAGGCCAGTTCCTCCCAAAAGTCTGTCCTGGAGTAGCCTGGAATGTTGTAGTTTTGTGAATGTACACATCCTTTCTTACAGGCTAGGCATAAAGTCACTAACTCAAATTTAATACTTCTATCAGACTTATTTTTTTGTAACTAATAGTGTTTTTTTTTAATCCTCCTAGCAGAGAAAAATTTAGAAAGACAGTAAAGTAGGCTGAGGCAGGAGGATTGCTGGGAGTTTGGGGTCAGCCTAGGCTACATAGTGAGTACAAGGCCAGCCTGAAATACATACTGATAGCAAGACCGTGTCTCAAAAAAAAAGATCACTGTAGATGCACTACTTAAATACAATCGCTGTTAACCTTTTAACTATTTTCTTTTAGCCTTTTACAGGACATGTTTTGGTTGGTTGGTTTTAACAGTTAAGCTCATGCAATGTGTACATTTTTGTATTTTACTCTTTCATTTCGGTTTACAACTTAAATATCTTCCCATGTTATCATAAGTTTTTCATAAGCATTGGTATGATCTTTCACAGGAGTGATTGAGGTGTGTCTTGGTGTTACTGATTCCATGGGCCACAGCCCTGTGTCCTCGGATCAGAGTACAGTAAATGAAGCAGACCTTGCCATTTCCCTGCTGCCCTCAGCCCACCTACTCAGTTCCTCCTTTCAGTAGTCAGCAGGTTAGGTGCTTTTTACAGGTATGTTGTGTGTCTAGATTTTAATTTTTTCTTGAGATTGGTGGGGAGACATTGGTGGCAGAGATCATCTTCTTGTTAAATACAAAATTTGAAACACTGTTTTCTGTGTTGTCCAAGAAAGACTGAAAACTTATAGTGTAAAGAATGTTTTTAATTTGTAATCCTGTGAATGTATTAAATGTATTGCTCTCAAGAGACTGATGTTTCCTATTTTGAATTTTTTTTAAAAACCTGTATATGAAATGGTGCTGAGTAAAGGGGACAAAAAAGTTAAAAACATGATGAGGATCACTTCTCAGCTCTTTGGCTAAGATCAAGTGTAGGAAAAGCAGAATGAGAAGCCACCATTCTTAGGAGGAGGTGTGAAATACTGAGAACGTTACCGCCAATAACCCTACCTGGCCCTCACCGTGAAAATCAGAGGAAAATTCCCTTATGCTTCCATCAAAGGGAAGGGGAAGTAGCCCTTTTGAAATGCGCCAAAGCATTGTGTTCTTACCAAAGTCTGCTTTCAAAACAGGATCAGAATAGACAGTTGATTGAGATCAAGGGAAAGATCAGAGCCCTCACTGAAGGAAAGGCCATGGGCCTTGAAGCACCACATCTGTATCTACACTGAAGGTAATTACAGTTCTCTGACCTGACTCTATCACCACATACACACTCTTTATTCCTGAAAAGGAACAGATAATATCTTCAGCTTTTTTGCTTTTCTAATCACTGGGCAAGAAATGGATTAACCAACAGAAAATTAAGCCCAAACATAATATTTTTGGTACACTTGGGATGTATAGAAACAAAAGAATAGTATTATCATTTGCTCTACTGAGATATTGTTGGGAATACCATCAACTTTTATAAATTGCTTTCTTTTACTGTGTTGTTTTAAGAAAGAGTTGGCTCATTGGATACACTGCCTTGTAAATGACAAACTTCCATGAAAATGTTAGAAAAATAGAGCCAATGATAAGCTGCTAATTGTTTGTATATAGGAACTTAGTAAGTTGGTCTGACATTTTATTGAACAGAGGCCCATTTTCTCTGAATGAATTGAGTGGAAGTTTTATAAGTAAAGCAGCAATCAAGGGCAAGCTGTACAAGTTTCAGGTTTCTTTGCAACAGGCTGGGCATTCATTTAGATAACAGATGTCTTCATTTTATCAAAAGGCAATGCTGATTAACTTTGGAATCTACTATTGCTACTCTAAAGCTCTTTCCCAACAGTTAGTGTTGACTAAAATATAGTTGGATAAGTGCTGTATTTGATTTCTGTAGTTGCTATAGCAAATTTTTAAAAAATAGAAATTTGTTCTCCCATTTATCTAGAAACAGAAGTCTGAAATCAAGGTATTGTCAGGGCTACAATCCACTGGAGGATGAATATCCGTGGGGTTCACTGGCTACCACTGATTAGAAGCCAAAAGACAGAAAGTTAGAATACACTTATGGCACCCTAAAAGATTTGGATGTTTTATTAAAAGATGATATTTGGCTTTAGAACTATCTATGGTATCATGTTGTTTCACTCATAGCCATGATGCATGGATTCATGAATAGTTCTATAAGTGACATTTTCTGTAATACATCTATAATCCCATTTCAGGATATTTTGCTTCCCACCTCGGACTTGATGAGTTTAGAGGGCCTGTGTGTCAAAGAAAGAATACTTCTAGCTTACAACACAACTTGTTCCATAACTGGACACAACCAAGTCATTCTGTGCTCCTTTTTTTTTCTTTCTTTTTACTCTGTGCTCCTTTGATCACTAAAATGACAGTGGAACTTTCTGTCCTGATTGCTAAGAGGAAATTGGGTTCTGTGACCAGTAGGAACAAGAAGTACTATAATGTTTTGGAGCCAGCCATATCTACAATAATTGATTGTCATGTTATTGCTGGACTCCAAACAAAAGGTCTAGATTTCAATTAGCTGGAAAGAAAACCCGAGAAAGGAACCCACATCTGTTCTCTTTTTAAGAAACACAATAGTATTTGTTTACATGGTATTTATCATATGTCATAATTTAATTACACAACCATTCACCCAAGAATGAATGAGAAACGCAATTTTCTTGGCCTGACATGTTGCTAAGACAAAAGTAAATGCCTCCAAAATTTCAGATTTCATATAGCAAGGCAAATAGAGAAAATGAATGCTGAATGAACATCAACAAGGCAGAATCTTTGTTTCCCTAAAATAATCAATGAGCCAGGATTGCATAGTTGCTTGGTTGCATCAGAGTAACAGGTCAAGGCCATGGACAACCATAACCCATGGTTCAATTTGCTCATGTCACCTGCTTGGGTTTGGCAACAATGGTATTCAGTGCAATTTCCTTGTTGCATGATGAAACTAGGTACTGATAACATAATCCAAAAACACTAACAGAAAAAGCATAAAAAAACAACAGATCTATGCAAGTATGAGATCATAGTGCAGTGAAGAAAAGATCATTGTTTCAAATGAGAGAATTCAGCATTTGAAAGCCATGAACTTAGTATGGGTTCTATTTGACCACAAAATTATCAGCACTTCTGAGGTAAGGTTTATTCCTGATTTAAATATTTAAGATCATCTATCACTCACACCAGAGCCCTCCATCCCCCAATTTCACTGATCTTTTTTAGAGTCACATAGTCTTTTGTTGTGGTGGTGGTGGTAGTTCTGGTGGCGGTGGTGGTTGAAACAAATTTTTTTCCAGAAGCTAGGGTTTGGTTCCAAGCCATAGCATGAAACAATACTAGATGAGCTCTAAAACACAAATTTAGAAACATTTCCCTGAAATTTAATATACATAATTGAACCACCTGTGTCTGATATAATAAATTCCATCATATGACTAGTTCTGCAATGCAATGGGACCTCATACATTGGTAACTTTTCTTCATGTACAAAAGCACTAATATTTTATTTCTTCATCCTAAATTTTGTTAAACTTTTAAAGCCAATTTAACTATCCACTACTTTTTGAAAAGCACCCTTCCCTCTTAGAAATAATTGATCATTCATCTAATGTGACAAGTAGAAGTAAATGAATAGAGTGAAACAATACAACGAAATTGTTCCTATAAAATGTGTAAATTCTAGAAATAAAAAATATATTTAAAATAAATGAAATTGTTGATAAGTATTTCTTTATATGACACATGATTAAAATATATCATAAAGGTTTAAATTTTAAAATTTATAACAGTAAAAACACATGGACACTAACTTCTCAAAATAACCCCCTTGATTTGAACACACACATCCCATCATACTTCCACCTTCTGGAGCAGATCTAAAAGTCCTCTTTAGTATCGTCATAAGGTATGATAGGAAATACAATGAATTCTCCTACTGAGTGCCACCAACAGAAAGGTAAGCTCATAAAAACATTACAGTGTGTCCTCATCCACTGGATTCACCAGATCTGGCACCATGTGGCTTCGAACTCTTTCTCAAGGTAAAAGTGACCATGAAAGGTAAACATTTTATCTAATTCAGGATGTTGAGTCAGCCACAATAGTGCAACTAAAGACACTCAGTAAAAAAGGACTTCCAGAACTGCTTCAGAGAATGGCAAGGATGATGGGAATAGTGTGTTCAAAGTGAAGGGGAGTGTTTTGAGGAGGACTCATAGCAGTGTGCCTTTTCTGTGATAATTTTTTGTTTAACCATCCATCAATCACACTTCATATTATCATAGAAGTTGAGAATAAAGTAGAGTCCAGAAATTGTAGGAGCAAGCAAGGATGGGGAAAAGTTGGTCAGCAGGTACTAAGTAACATTTTGACAGGAAAAATAAGTTCTAGTGTTTTATGGCACAATTGGGTAACTTTTTTTTTTTTTTTTTGGTACCGGGGATCAAACTCAGGTCCTTGTGCTTGCGCAGCAGGCAGTGAAACCACTGAGCTAAATCCCCAGCCCAACAATTGGGTAACTATGGACAATGACAATATACTGTATATTTCAAATGATGTAGAAGAAAGAATCTTGAATATTTTCTCCATATAGAAAAGATAAATATTTAAAGAGATAGACATGCTTGCCTTGATCTGAACATTACACAATCTGTGTATGCTATTCAGAAGATATGTTTGTGCCTGTTTGTCTAGAACAGGGGTCAGATTTTCACTGCTATACATATTGCTCAAATATGTACTTCTATTAAACTGTCAAGTTTTAAGAAGCTAAGATATAACATAGTGACTGGTAAATACTGAGAGAAATGTAACTTAGGTGTCATCAGATAATACTACCTATCCTGTGACATTGGGTGTCATAACTGTTTCTTTCACAGAAAACTAGAAGTAGATAATCTTCCATTTTATAGGCTTACATTGTAGGATAAAATTCATACCATCCGATTTTCTATTTGTACAAGAAAAAAGAGTTCCCATTAAGCAGATCTTAAAATGGAATTATAAATTATTGTAATATCATTGTGTTGTTAATCGTGTGCTGTTTATTAGACTGAGATAATATCTTTATTTTACTAAATTCTTTTTTTTTCAGTACCTGGGATCAAACTCAGGACTTTGTGTGTGTGAGGCAGTCATGGTGCCACTGAGCTAAATCCCCAGCCCTTAATTTACTAAATTCTTTAATCAAAATTCTAAAGGATAAACTGACAAGAGCTATCCCATTAAATACCAGGATCTGAGCTAACAGGTCTGGCTGGTAAAATGTTAGAGTTAAAACAACTCCCTTAAGCACTAATTGTAAAATCACACTCTACACGGGGCCCTTGTAATACATGTACAAAAATAAAGATCAGATAGAGAAGAGAAAATGACAGCATGAAGACCAGCAGCATATCACAGCCTTTCCAGGACCTAGAATACAGATACCTAGAAAAGAATTTGGTGAAGAAAAAAAGGAAAAAGGGCTCCAGAACTCAAGAAAGAGCTAACAAAAACACTAGAAAGTACAGAGAAAGTGGAAAAACTGAAGTCAATGCAGAGGAAAGAATGAAACAGTCTAGGACACTAATCCTGGCTCCCAGGGAGAAGACCTGTCTTCACAAACACTAGGGAAGCCCAGAGAGGGTCAGCAACTAACAGAAGAAACAAAAGACCACCAGTAGCCCCAAGAAAAGCCCGTAATATCTTAAGTTGCAAATATAGTGTGGGATTCTACTCTAAAAATGACTCTTTCCACATGGCAGTCCATAGTTAGAGAAGAAATCCAATACAGTGCCTGCCATATTTGTGAGTTATGTAATCAGGAAACATTTTGAGAATTGTTTAAGAGTGAACTATTCTGGAACTAAGAGGCCACAGAACAACTACACTTCAGGATTTCTGAAGCCTCCCTACCACAGTGGCTGAGTGGGAGATGGCTATGAGACAGTCACAGAGAGGGCAGGCTAGTCACAGACCCCCATGGGAAGGTTAAGCAGCAGAGAACTAGGCTGAGAAGTAAATAGCATCCTGTCCTCTGTGTTGAAAATTCAGGTCAGTCACATGTGGGTTTCTGAGGGAACTAAATCTGAAAGTGCTGGCATTAAGTACAGCAGACTCCTTCAAACCCCCACCATCACTGCCTATGTCTAGCACAGAGCTCAGTGGTCTGTTTGCTTCCCTATACATAAACATAATTAGGGACACACCTGGGCTTGGACAGTGGGGTCTCTGGAGCAAGAGGGGCATCTCACAAGTCCACAGGCTGTGGAGCTAGGTGGAGATAGCAGCAAGTTCGGGTACAGAGGAACAATGACGTGAGAGCCTAGAATGAATACAGCCCTAAGGCAGAAATAGGGTGCATGTCCAATAGGAAAGGCTGGGATAGGCATAGCACACACATACACACAGTGGGTGTGCAAACACAATGGGCTTCAGTTGTCACTATCCATCCCCCTTCCTGGTGGGTTGCAATACTATAGGTCCTGGAAAGAAACCATAAGTGGACAGAGTGCCACAAATTGAAGACAAAATGGATGTAGTAGACCCAAAACACAGTAATACTGTAAAAATGACAAGACAACATGCAAGCTGGACCAAAAGCTGCTGTGGCTAGCTGCTAGATGACACAAAGAAGAATAACATAAGACTGATATGAGTCCATGAAAAACACAGGAGAAAGTACAAATTGTAGGGAACAGGGAAAGGGGACGTTACTAGAACCTCTGCAGTAAGTCCTAGTCTCCTGTGAGCCATGGCAGCACAAGGCAAATTAACTTATACAGGAAAGGTAGAAAAAATGAGACTTGGAGAAGCTGAGCTTTGGGTCTGATCAGTGCTGCTCTGGGGAGCAAAGACAAAAGTCCCCCGAGCTTGCTGCACCTTTTATTCAGTACATAGGGAGAAACAAATGTAACAGATAATGGGAGTGGCGGAATTCCTAGATCAATAAGGAACTATGCAGATGAAGATTTGGTTCCTCCCAGGGTGTCTCCCACAGGTGTGTTCTTGCCCTGGAGCATCACAGCTTCATGGGATCCTTGAGGTCTCAATTGTGACCGGTGGCCAAGGTAGAATCATGTTTGGAAATGCCATAGCTGGCCTGTAGGCAGGAGAACTAGGCCTAAACAAATGATTTTTCTTTAAAATTATCTAGCATTGCTCCCAATAACAGATGACAGTAAAAAAACTGTTCTTGGGAGCAATGGTAGAAAACTTCCCAAGCAGAGGAAAGGAACTTGACATACAGAGAAGTGAGGCCTATAAGGACTCCAACTAGCCATGATCGAAGAAAATCTACACCTAGACATATAATAGTCAAGATCCCAGAAACCCAGCCAAAGAACAAAATACTACACACCCAGAAAAAAGCTCCCCCACCGCCATCCCCTGCTCCTAGGGCAGAGAAGCTGAGCTGGTCCCAGCACCCAGAAGGAAACTCCCCTGCAGCCATCCCACACTCCCAGGGCAGAGAAGGTGAGCTGCGTGGGCACCAGAAGAACCCCACCCCACCCCCGTGGAAATGAGAAGACACTTAAACAAGCCTCAAAAACAGACTTGAAGATCACCTACAGCAACCCCAAAGGGAAACGAGATGGAACAATCTGATACTCAACCACCTGGACTCTCTGAACTGGCAACAAAAGAGGATCTGGGAAAA
>NW_004624832.1:5484287-5510309 GCF_000247695.1 Heterocephalus glaber | reverse complement strand
AATGAGAAACTAGAGACATTTATAGCTAAATGGATGCACATAGAGGCCATACTCTTAAGTGAAATAAATAGGACACACATGTGTAAATACCGAATAGTTTTTCTGGTGTGAGAAACTGAAAGTGTAAATAAGGACCAAAATGTATAATAGATAATGTGAAATAGGAAGAAATATTCTAAAGGGGAAGGGGAATAGAATTAACATGAGAAAATGAAAAAATGGAAACAAAGTCTTTGTAAATAGGGAGGAGTGGAGGGATTGAAGGGAGGGCAGGGGAATGGGGAAAAATAAGAACCAAGGTATATTACATAAGGGTACAAATTCCCAATGATGAATGTCATCGTATTGTATACCTAAAATGTAGCAGTAAACTTAATGAATTTTTTAAAAGCTGCTGTAGTCAAAAAAAACACCACATCAGAACTATAAGAGTAAAGGAAATCAGATGATTATCAAAGCATATAAAAAATTTATTCATAAGAATCATTCAGAAAACTTTTCAAATCTAAGGAAAGAATTTAATATTCAAGTACAAGGGGCATATAGAACACCAAATAGCTATGACCAGAAAAGAACGTCTCCAAGACACAATATAAGTGAAATTCCAGAAATTCAACAAAAGGAGATTAGAGAAAGCCAGGAAGTAACTCACGAAGACAAGCCTATTAGAATTAAAGCGGATTCTCAGCACAAATCCTAAAGGCCAGGAGAGCTTGGAGTGAAGTTCTTCGAATCTAAAAGAAAACAATTGTCAAACTAGACTTCTATATCCTGCAAAATTAGCTTTCAAAATTAATATAGAATTAAAGACTTTCCTTGAAAAAGAAATATGAAAAAAATATATAACCACTAAACCAGCACTGTAGAAAATGCTCAAGGGAGTCCCAGACAAAGACAGGAAGGAAAAGCACAAAAGATGAAGCTCCTCTTTTCCCTATAGGCAGAACAAATATCATTAAAAGTACCAAACATCGACTTCATGCAATCCAAAACAAAATACCAACAGCATTCTTCACAGAAATAGAAAAAACAATCCTAAAAATTATATGGAACCAGAGGAGACCCAAGAATAGCAAAAGCAATCTCAGGCAATAAGAAAAAAGCAGAAGGCATCACAATCCCAGGTTTCAAGTTATATTACAAAATGACGGCGATAAAAACAGCATAGTACTGGGGAAAACAGACATGCAAGTCAATGGGACAGAATAGAGGATGCATAAACAATCCCATTCAGCTATCCAGTTTTTGACAAAGGGGTCAAAAACAGGCTGGAAAAAAGACAGCCTCTTTAATAAATGCTGCTGGAAAAACAGGTTATACATGCAGAACAGTAAATCTAGACTCATATCTCTCAACCTGTACCAAAATCAAATCAAAACAGATCAAAGACCTATATATTAAAGCAGAAACACTTAATCTGCTGGGAGATAAAATAGATAAAACACTTGAAGACACAAGCATAGGCAAAAACTTTGTGAACTGAACCCTATTTGAACAGAAAAAAGTATCAAAATCAACAAATGGGATAAAAACAATTTTAAAAATTCTGTGCAGCAAAGAAAATAACCAGTAGAAAGCCAGGCATGGTGGTGCACACCTGTAATCCCAGCAGCAGGGAGGCTGAGGCAGGAGGATTGCTGTGAGTTTGAGGCCAGCCTGTGCTACATAGTGAATTCAAGGCCAGCCTGAGCTAGATAGTGAGACCCTGTCTCAAAAAAATAAATAGGGCCAGGGATTTAGCTCAGTATTTCCACTGCCTGCCTCTCAAGCACAAGGTCCTGAGTTCAATCCCTGGTAGCAAATAAATAAATAAACAGTAGAGTCAAGAAATAAATCTTCAGAATGGGGAAAAAGTTTGGTAGCTATTCCTCAGACAGAGGACTAATATCTAGAATATGTGAAGAACCCAAAAAAAGACCCTCCAAACTTTAAAAAAAAACAGCCAAAAATAGGCAGTTGAAATGAATAGAAATCTCTCAGAAGAAGTAAAAATGCCAAATAAGTATAGGGGGAAAAAGTTCAACATCTCTGACCAATAGAGAAGTGCAAATAAAACAATACTGATTCCATATTACCACAGAAAGAATGGCTATCATCATGAATTCAAAGGTAAGAAAGGCTGGTGAGGTTGTGATGAAAAAGAAACCCTTCTACATTCCTTGTAGTAATATAAACTAATACAACCACTAACGAAGTAAATATGGAGATTTCTCAAAACACTAAAATTAAAAATTCCATTCAACCCAACTATACCTTTCCTGGATATCTTCCCAAAAGAGTTAAAAACATCATATTCCAGTGATACATGCTTACTCATGTTTGCAGTAGCATAACTCACAATAGCTAAATCTTAGCTATATGTCCATCATGGATGAATGGATGAAGAAAATGTGGTATATATGTACGATGGAGTACTACTTGGCCATAAGGAAGGAAAAATTTGAGTTATTTTTAGGAAAATGAATTCACCTGGAGAACACAATGCTAAGCCAAATAAATGAGACACAGATGGTTAAACAATTCATGGTTACTCTTGTATGAGAAACCAAACATATCAATAATTTAAAGAGCAAAATAAAAAAATAGGAAACTAGAAGGTAGACCTTTTGCAAATGGAGAGAGGATCAAGGGATAAAGGAAGAGGAGAGGGGAAATGAAAAGGACTAAGACGGAATAAGTATTATACCAACTCCCCAAGATGAATGTACTCATAATGTATCAAAAACATGTATAAAGTGTAGCACATAGATTTAGATAGAGTACTTAATGCTTGATTATGATAAACATCTATGCTACTAGCTTAAGTATTATGATGCTGTCCTTTTTATTGTAATCTTGAAGTGTACTTCTATTCATTAAAAAACATTATCTGTAAAAAAATCACGACCAATAACATGTCCTCAGGATGGAAGAACGATGTGTTTGGTTTTGAAGAGATCAAATTGTGCTAAATAAAATTTTTTAAAAACATGTACAGAAAAATCCATAGATGGCTCTAATAAGCCTTCATCTACAAAATTTTATTTTTCATTATGTATATTGACTTCACTAAAATGTTCTTTTTTTTTTTTTGGTACCAGGGATTGAACTCGGGTCCTTGTGCTTGCACAGCAGGCGGTGAAACTGTTGAGCTAAATCCCCGGCCCGCTAAAATGTTTACAAAGCTTAAAATATAAACTTCGCCAAAGTCATATCAAGACATTATTTCTACTACATGTAATCCAAAGCCACACGTTTTATGCACACATACTTAGAGTGATTTGTACAGATATAAAAAGACCAAGTATGGTAGTTAAGAAAAAATGTAAATATATCACTTGACCACACTGAAAAAAGAAAACAGGAATTGCTACCTACTCTTTGTAGGATTTTTTTTCCAAGTACTAAATGTTAAGGAAGAGAACTGAAAAACACCTTTGTCCTTAATTCTTATTTATTAGTTGGCAAGCATTGTTTGCTTAAGGATCAAACACCAAAATGTGATCCATTTCTAAAATGCCACTGTTAAATTCACATCTGCCATTTGAATGCTGTTTTGGTTATTGTTGGATTACTTACACGCAAGTGAGAACAAGTAAGCCATAAATGCCACATCATCACACAGTGCTATAAAAGCAACCCAGGTAGTCAGGCTCAATTGCCAACCAGCAATAATTGTGCATGAGGTAACGAAAAGTGAGAGTACTCTTCCCTAAGGATGAAGGTTCTACTCTTATCTCTTGCTGTAGGCATGACCTGGATTGCCCAGGATGTGAATGGAGAAACAGTAAAGGCTGAAAATGGAAAGGTACTAATGAGAAAGCATGATGGACGCTATTTGAATATTTGTGGGACTGTCTACCTGTGTGTATGTGTGTTGGGTGTAGAGTCCCATTTGACTACACTCAGTGGCAAAAATCAAAATTATGGCAGAGCTCATCACAGTAAGTAGCAGTCTAGTTTAAACTATAAGCCAGTAACCCACAATTCTCCCTATTATTCACAACTGTAAAACTTTGCTTAATTTCATGACTCTGGCTCTATTTTCGGCTTTGCTTTCAAGCTTTTATTATTCAACAATCGAATTTGCTTTTTTTCATAAGTAAACACACAGAGAAAGTGTCCTAACATATCTCATGTGAATGTTCTTTTCAGTGGGTAATGAGATGGAAAACTATTTATGTGGTTGCCAGTAATGAGAAAATGATAAGTGAAAATGGACCGTTGAGAATGTACTTCCGGAGCATGAAACCATTTTTCAATGGTGACGTCAATGTCACCTTTTATATCAGGTGCGTACTCAGTTACAGAAAGCAGGTTAAGCATCTTTAAAAGCTAAAAAGGAAGAGAAACATGTAGCTACACAGGTTTGGAAATGTTTACATAAAAGATGACATTTGTGTTGATACTTTTATTTTTAAGACAGAAAGATAAGTACCAGATGAGGGACAAACATGTGTCAAAATGCCAGAATGAAAAATAACATGGTAAGTTTTTGTCAAAGTGACGTATTTACATATGACTGACAGTCTATGCGAGCAGGAATTGAACAGTAGAAGTTGTAATCAGAAAGAAACATAGGCTAGTCTGCAAATAACCATCTAAACATGCATTAATATATAGGAAACCCTTGTGTATTACTAAACACAGGAACAGCAAGCAAGGTGAGGAAACAAACAGACTGACCAGATGAGAAAAAGCAAGCCCATTTCAAAACTTGCCATCCAAGAGTGTCAGCCAGAATCACTTGCATTGAGAAGAGACTCAAAGGCAGCAGAGGAATAGGAAAGTTTATCAGGAGGGGAAAGGCCCCTAGTGTGTCCTGATTGGAGGGTGTTGGCAAAAGGAAGCTATAGCTGGGCTAATTAGAGCAAGAGTCCAATGCAATTGCCTGGGCTTGCATATTTGGCTTTCTCCAGCAGGTCCTAACTTTGAAGTGGGCACAAAAAATCAGGGAAACTGTCGGTTATTAGCCAAATCCTGGTGTCAACTGTTACAGGGATAATATTTCTCTTACTGGACTTGTTACTACAGACAGTGGTCTGATTTCCTCGAGTCTGACTAGCAGATAGGAAGTTGGCTCTCTGAGCTGTTTGCTGCAGATTGTGGGTTAGAGTTTGTTTTACATCTGTGTAGTGAGGCCATTGTCATTTGTATACCCAATCTCTGTGCGATAAAGTAAGAGATTTTCCAAAGCCCCTCTGAATGGCTGGAAGAGAGGGTATGGACAGAAAATAGTTTAGAAGCACGCTTTCTTGTCGGTGTGAGATGTCAAGTCCCCAGATTTTCACAGCAGATAATGTAAGAGAGAAAAAAAAACAATTCTCAGTGGTTCCAGAGCCTGCCTCGCAAGCTCAGGGTCCCAAGTTTGATCTCCAGTACCCAAAAATAAAAAAAAAAAAACACCAAAACTTCTGAAAAGTATCTAGAAAAAAAAAGAATAGTTATGAGCAAAAGCAAAGCATGTATAGTGGAACTTGTCCAGAGAGTTGGATTCTAATCTTTGAATTATTTTATAGCTCTATAATTTGCAGAGAACTGAGAACAACGCAAAATGAGTCTTACCCAAAGACTTGTAAATTCTGCCCTGTACCTCAGATGTCCCTTTACTTCCCTTTCCCGCTCTAGAATGAGCTATCTCTGCCTGCATTTGCCCATTCACTCCAACATTTCTTTCTTCCACACAAATTTGTGAGGAGCTTGCTTCTCTTGTGAGCTGGTTGTAACATTTGCCTACTTCCCTTGACTAATGAATGAAATAAAATGCTTATACAGTGTTTAAATATTGTGCACAGGAATAGCCATAGTATTCTCCATAGTGCCCTTAACTAGAAATAATCCAAATATGCATCAGCTTAAAATGATTAAAATGAATAATTGATAATTTGAAGTAGGAAAAGGTCCAAAGGTGTAGGGGTGGTGGGAGGGGAAGGGGAAAGGGAAGAAGGGAAAGGAAAAATTATGAGAAAAGAAAAAAAATGGAAACAAAAATCTATGTAAATAGGGAAGGGTAGAGGGGGTAAATGGCGCACAGGTAATGGGGAAAAAAATAAGAACCAAGATACATCATGTACAGGTACAAGCACCCAATGATAAATGTAAACATACTGTATACCTAAAAAGTACTGATAAAAGAATTTTTTAAAAATATACATCAGCTTTAAAGTCTATAAATAGGCCCAAGTGTGGTGGAACAAATTTGTAGTCCCAACTACCTGGGAGACTGAGGCAAAAGAACTGAATGAACCCATGAGTGCAACATAACCTGAAAAACACACAATGAAAAGTGGCAAATGCATGCTACATAGAACAACGTGAATGAAGCACATGGACAAAGAACTGAGTAAAGAATTGAGTGAAGAAAATAAGCACACAGCGCACTCTTCCATTTGTGTAACTCAAAAGCAGACAAATCAATAAAGATATCATAACAAATGGTTGTTACTTTTGGTGCATTTTTAACTGTATAGATTCAGAAGAGAGGCTCCTGAATTTCTGAAAATTCTCTCTTCTTAATCTCATGATAATTATATTGGAGTTACACTTCCAAGAAAACACATAAATTTTTTATAGATAAAAGACTTCTTAGGGAGTGTAACAAATTAAATAAATTATTTGTTCTGAAGGAATGCCACTTGTAAATATTCTTTAAGAATTTTTAACTTGTCAGGTCAGTGACATTTTTTACTAATTCAAAATTGCTTCATTTTCAAGGATTAATTGTACATGCCAGAAATTCAGCATTCTTGCATCTGAAAGTGAGGATGCCTGGTACAGCATGGACTGTAAGTATGAAGTGTGATCCTTAGTGCTTATATTTTAAAATATGGTCATGCCCTATGTAACATTTGCCTATGGCTGACCACATGTATGACCATGATCCCATGAGATTATATTGTCCAGTAATGTTGCAGCTAAGTTAGTGTAAGTACACTCTGTGATTATTGCACAGTGATGAAATCATGGTGCATTTCTTAGAACATACCCTCGGAGTAAGAAGTGCATGACTGCAGTAGCACAGCAAAATAGTATACTACTAACATTGTTATTATTAATATTACTTCAATGAACTAAAAGAGCTAGTATTCATAGAAGTCTTCCAAAGTACCAGGCTCTGTACACAAGGTTTGCCTGCCTTAATCTGTTTGTTTCTCACAATATACCTGAGAGAGAGAGAGATCTTACTGTTATCACCGTAAAGAGAAATAAGAAACAGACCTATACAGGTTCAGGAAATGTCTGGGACATGTATAAGGTGGCAGAAAATTCCAGACAAAACATCTAATTCCAAAGTCTTTCTCTTTAATTTCAGACTGCTTGTAAATCATTGAGAATCAATTGATTCAGTTCTTGATATTATCATTCCTCTCTGTAAAGTTAACAAGCTTAATAATCACTCAGATTCTTATTTTTTCAGATGCTGAATTAATATTAATAACAACTTCATCAATGGATTTGAGTGTTTTAAAACTATAAAAAAAACACATTTATTAGGCTGTACAGATATAAAGGGAAAACCTAGAAATGTATACTAATTTTTTAAAGTCTTGAATAGTTTTCAAACAGGGATATAAGCAAGACAAAAACCAAAATCCTTTTTTGTAATCTAATTAGAAAATGATCCATATTTATGTTGTCCTTTGCCTTGTTTAAAGCCTATGTTTATATTGAAAGTCATCATAATATAACTCAAAATCCAAGATTGTGATGCCTTCTGCTGTGCTCTTGTTACTCAGAATTTCCTTTGCTTTTCTGAATTTCTTCTGGTTCCATATGAATTTTTTAATTCTGTGAGAAGTACTGATGGTATTTTTATGGGGATCGCATTAAATCAGTTAAATATCAGCTTTGGAAGTATGGCCAGTCTGACAGTATGGATTCTGACTATCCAGAACATGGAAGGTCCCTCAATATTCTGAAGTCCTTCCTGACCTCCTCATTTAGAGTATTGTAGTTTTCATTGTGGAGGTCTTACAATTCCTTGATTAGCTGTCTAATTTCTAGGTATTTATGTTTTGTGATCCTATTGTGAAAAGTATTGTTTTTCTAATTTCTTTATCACTGACTTTATTAATGGCATATGGGAACACTGTTGATTTTTGTGTGTTGATTTTACATTAGGCTATATTATTTAATTTGTCTATTAATTCCAGGAGTCTTGGTGAATTTTTCTATGAGTGTTTGGTGAATTTTTTAGGGTCTTCTATGTAAAGAGTCATGTCATATTTATACAATGATAATTCAACTTCTTACTTCCTAAACACACCCCTTTTATTTCTATCTCTTGCCTGATTGCTCTAGCTAATGTTTTGAGTACTATAGTGAAAAGGAGTAATAATGGATATCATTATTTTCAACTTTTCCCCATTCAGTATGATGTTGGCAGTAGGTATGTCATAAATGGCTTTTATCAGATAAAGATAAGGTCCTTCTGTACCCATTTTATCCATGATTTTTACCATGAATGGATATTGGATTTTTGTCAAAAGCTTTTTCTGTGTCTATTGAGATGATCATATGGCTTTTGTCCTGGCTTATGTTTATGTGGTGTATTATATTTATTGATTTCCATAAGTTGCTCCACCCATGCATCTCCGGAATGAAGCCTACTTGGTCATGGTGCATGATCTTTTTGATGATTTGTTGCATTTTGTTTGCTAGTATTTCATTGTTTTGGGGGGGCGGAGAGAGACAGGGTCTCACTATGTTGCCCAGACTAGCCTCGAATTCACTGTGTAACCCAGGCTGGCCTCAAACTCTTGGCAATCCTCCTGCCTCAGCCTCCTAAATGCTGGGATTACAGGCATGCACCACCACGCCAAGCTCCTTGATATTTTTTGCATCTAAATTCATTAAAGAGATTGACCCATAGTTTTCTTTTTCAGTTGGTTCCTTGTCTGCCTCTGGAATTAGGACGATGCTAGCTTCCAGAAACGAATTTGAAGTACTCCTTCCCTTTCAATTTCATTAAAGAGTTTGAGGAACGTTAGCATCGTATCCTCCCTGAAGTTCTTGTAGCTTTCAGTGGTGACTCCATCAGGTCCTGAGCTTTTCTTAGTTGGTAATTTTTTACTACTGCCTCAATTTCATTGTCTTTCATTTGATTGTTTGGGGTTTTTATGTCTTCTTCACTCAGTTTTGGTAATTTATATGTGTCTAGAAATCTGTCTCTTTCTTCAAGATTCTCCAATTTGTTGGAGTACAATTTTTCATAGTAGTTGTACTTATGACCTCCTGGATTTTGGCAGTGTCTACTGTGATTTCACTTTTTCATTTCTACTGGCATTCATGTGGGTCTTTTTCCTTTCTTCTGTTAGTAAGCTTGGGTAAAACTTGGTCTGTTTTGTTTATTCTTTTAAAGAACCAGCCTTTCAATTCATTCATTCATTCTTTATACTTTTTTTTAGTCTCAATTTCATTAATTTCCGCCCTGATCTTTATGATCTTCTTTCCTGTACTAGGTTCAAGTTGGGACTGTTCGTGTTTTTCTAGTATCTTAAGGTGTACAACTATGCTATTTTGGGAAGCTCACTTTGTTCTTCTAAAGTGAGGACTGACCACAATAAACTTCCCTCTTAGGCCCATTTTCATTGTGAGCCACAGGTTCTGACGTGTTGTACTGCATTGTCATTTGATTCTAGGAAATGTTTTATTTCATCCTTGATTTCTTCTGAGTTCCATTGAATTTTCAGGAATGTGTAGAATTTTTGTGCTTTTTTGTGATTAAATTCTAAATTTAGCGTGCTATGATCTGATGGTATATATAGGATGATTTTGATTCTTTTGTATTATTTAAGCAGGCTTTCTGGCCTAGTGTGGATGATTTTGGGGAAAAGTTCCATGTGCTGCAGAGGAGAATGCATATTCTGTTGTAGTGGGGTAGATACCTATTAAGCCCATTTGAAGGTGTTGGTCTCCTGTGGTATTTCTTTGTTAATTTTTTGTTTAGTTTACCAGTCTATTAGTGAAACTGGGGTATGCAGGTCACTCACTATAGAAGGGCTAATCTTTATTTGATCTTTTATGTCTAATAGTGTTTGTTTTATAAAGTTAGGTGCACTGATATTGAGTGCATGTATACTTACAACTGTTATCTCTTCCTGTTGAAATGTTCTCTTAACTAATATGTAGTGACCTTCTTTGCCTCTTATCAGTTTTATATTGAAGTTTACTTTGAGAATAAAACTGCTACCCATGCTTGCTTTTAGGGATCCTGGTGCATGAAATATTGTTGTCCACCCTTTGCTTTTTAGTCAATAAATTTCTTTTTAGATTAGATAAGTGTCTTGAAATGCAACCTACTGCTGGGTTTTTTGTTTTTGGGTTTTGTTTTTTTGTTTTGTTTGGTTTTTTTGGTACTGGGGATTGAACTCAGGACTTTGTACTTTTAAGGCAGGCAGCAGCACCATTGAGCTAAATCCCCGGCATTTTTTGTTTTCTGATCCAGTGTGACAAACTGTGTCTTTTAATTGAACAGTTGAAGCCACTTACATCGAGAGTTATTACTGAAAGGAATTGACTTATTTATTCCTCTAATTGCATTCTTTTTTTCTGTTATTTTCTTTATTTTTTTTTCCATTTTGCCTTGCTTGATATATTCATGCTGTCTGACTTTTTTTACTTTCTTGACTTTGCTGTCTCTGTCTAGCACACTCTTGAGTATTTTTTGTTGTTCTGCTTTGGTGTTCATGAATTTCTTAAGGTGTTCTTTGTTGTAGAATGTCCTTATTTCTCCACTGATTTTGAAAGATAGTTTTGCAGAATATATTAGTCTGTGTTGAAAGTCATTTTCTTTTAGGGGTTGAAACACTTCATTCCAAGCTCTCTTGGCCTTTAAGTTTGGTTTTGAGAAATCTGTAATTCTTATGGGTCTGCCTTTATAAATCACTTGGTGATTATTTCTAACATTTTAAGAGTCTATGCTTGTGTTGGATCTCTGCAATTTTCACTATGACATGTTGTGGAGAAGTATTTTTCTGATCATGACTATTTGGAGTGCTATATCCCTCTCTTATCTGTTTATTGATTTATTACTCCATATTTAGAAAGTTTTCTTCTATTATTTCTGTAAACAGATTTCTTATTCTACGTGTGCTGTCCTCTAATTTCTCTCTAACTCCACTTAGCCTTGTGTTAGTCTTCTTAGTGTCATCTAGTAGCTATTGGGTGAATTTTTCTTACTCTCTTATCATTTTTAAGGTTTCTCTGAGTATACTATCATGTGATTCATTTTTTTAGATTTCTGAAACCCTTTCTTCATATCGGTAAATTCTGATGTTTATAAATTCAGTAGAATCCTTTGCCTGTGGGATTTCTGTTTGGCTACATTTTATTGAGTCTATTCTTTGGTAAATTTGTCACTTGTTTTGAAAAATTTTGGTCAGCTCTTCCAATTTTTTATTTCTTCCAATACTGCACTGGTCAGTTTGTTTGATATTTTCACTACCTTTTGGGATATGTCATCATTGAGTTTCCTGAGTGTCTTTGTTTCCTGTTTAATCATTTCCTATAGGTTGGCTCTCTGGTGTTTGTTTTCCTCCCCATCAGTGCTGCTTGGATCTGCTTAGGGAGAGTTGAGAGTCTTTGGAGGCATTTTGTTGTTCTTTTTTTGTGTGTTCCTTTGTGTGTGTGCTGAGGTATGAAGTCAAAAAGTGTGGAAAGAATTTTTTGTTGATATGAAGATCTCTTCATTTGTTTCTGTTTTTCAGTGATTTTTTCTTGACTTTATTGGTCAAGAGTTATTGTTAACCACTCCAACCTATTCAACTTAATTGGGTTGGACCCTGTCACTCTGCTGTAAGGAGAGAATTTCTGCTGGTTATAACAGTGTTGATAAATCCAACCATATGTCAATCACAAGTATTAAAACTTATTCTGAAAATTTTCACCCTTTTGCCAAAGGTGTCAAAGGGTGACACCTAATATAATTTGCAAACTATATTATAATCCTGTCCGTGGTTCATCTGGGATGTGAAAGGTAGGAGAAAGGAGTCACAACCTGATTATGAGCAGCCAAGCAGTTTCCCTGTGGACCTGTCATTGCCTGTCCAAAGCAGTGAGGGCCGTCACTCCCTCCAGACTTGTGTCCTGGTTGCAGGTTGTGCTCCAAGTGTGACCACCAAAAGCATCCATGGATCAGTTGCCTCAATAAATTTGAGAGGAAGAAAATGTGTCATTTGCCCATATCTGAGTTTTCAAGTTCTCTGTCAACTTCTGCCAGAGACCACACACACTCTTCCTTCCTTCAGAGCCTGGCAAAATTCATGGTTGTTTCTGCATCTTTCCTCCACAGCCCTTCCTGACCTAACAGATGGCCAGAAGACCTCTGCCCAGTCACTGTTCACTGCCTCTCTGCTTACAGACATCTGTCTGCCACAGTCCTGTCTGTGGTACCTGGGGCAGCCCCCGGCTTGGCAGAGTGGTAGGCAGGACTTCAGGCCATCTCAGTCCTTTCCACTGCATGCCATTTTATCCCTCTCCATTGACCTGCTTTTGTTTCTCTAAATCCCCACCTTGAAAGTGCTTCGTTCTTCATGCTGAGGAGGGAGGTCTATTCCATAAACCAAGTGCACACTCAAGGGCCAACTCCCTCCTTCAGTCTGAGCCTCTCCCAAGATGTCATTTATGTTAGTATGGTGAGGGCATTTGCCATAATACAGGAGTGGTGCAGCTTCCCCTCACACACCCTTTAAGTACTGGATTTTACTTCAGCTAGGTTCTGTTTTCATTTATCTTCCCCTATCAGACTTCATCTTTCACCCTCACTTCAAGATACCTGCCTTTCTCCAGTACCAATTTGGAGACACCATTACTGTCATTCCATAGGCAACCATCTTCTCTCTTTCAGGAAATACTTCTTTCCTTCATTTTGTCATGAAAAGGATTCCAAAGATCACTGACATGTTATAGGAAGGCAGACAGATGTCTGTGCTGTTGTAGGAATCCTTGTCTGTCACACAATAAAGATCAGTCAGGTCTATTTTTTTTAACATCACAAATACGTAACTAGCAGCACTAAGACAAGATTTTCTATTTCTCTTTCTCTTGCAGACTCAGGGAAAACCTACTTCCAAGTGAAAGAAGGTTTCAGACAAGCAAGGGTAATTTATCTAGCCAACATAAGCGAGGATGCTAAAGTGACTTACATGCTGTTGGCCCTAGGTAGGTATGACAGCCATGCCGTTTGGGGTAAGGAGGCAGGATTAATGAGTTCTTCGCAAACCTGCTATTATCAGGTTTATCCCTTGGTGGATAAAACTAAGAATGCTGCCCTATATTTATTCTGTCCAAACATCTTGGGTGAAACACAAAACTGCTGAGAAAGGAGCCCATATTCTTCCAGATTTTGGTATTCAGGAAAATAAATCCTTCTACCCTCCTCCCTGTATAATCCTTCCCTAATGAAGTAATTTAATTTAGGGAACTAAGTACTGGGCAGGAGATTTCTCTAAGTGGTTCATATGACTTATGGCTTTACTTTTAGGTTGTTACCCTGAAGAAATAAAAAGGCATTTCACACATCCCCTGCCCATGGATGTCTATGACACCTCTATTCATTAACCACAACAACTGGAAACTACCTAAATAATCTTTAGTGGCTGGGTGGATAACCAACATCTTCCCTATCCATGAAGTAAAATGTTAGTAGGAATGCACCACTGAGGCACTCCTCCACAGGGGTGAAACTCAATGCATCACACTAAAAGAAAGACTGTAGAGGCACAAAAGCTACACCTTGGGTGGCTCCACTCACCTGCTGTTCTGGAAAAGACAAAACTGTAGAGAGAGAAAACGAGTCAGACCAAGGAAGTGTATGGCCACGGAGACAGCTCAGGGGAAATGGGCAGGGATGGAATTCACACATGCGTTTTCCAAACACAGACTCTGTGTTTGTCAGAACTTGCAGAAATTCTTCCTGAGAAGAGTGAATTTCATTATATGCAAATTCAAAACAGAAGTTTGGAACCATTGGAAATGACATGATACAGTAAACTCATTGACGCCAGCCAGTTGTAATGATTATCTCAAACAGGAATTTGACATTTCTTCAGGTCTCCACAGCAGAGTTAAGCATAAATGAATGCTCTAATTCAGTGGTTCTCAAAATTGTCCCCACAATGAATCACCTAGGCAGGTTAATCATAGTAAAATACACACAACATAAAAGTTACTATTTTAACCATTTGAAAGTGTACAATTTAGCCACATTTAATAATTCACAATGTTGTGTAAGCATCAACTTTTTCCAGTTTCAAAACCTTTTCATCACCCCAAAAGAGACTCTGTGCCCATCATGCACTCACCCCCGATTGTCCCTCCCTCAGTCTAGCAACCACTGTTCTGCCCCCTCTCTCCACAGGTTGGCTTACTCTGGACATTTCATAGAAAGGGAATTGTACAGTAAGTGGCCTGTGTTTCTGGCTTCTTTCACTTGGCAAAATATTACCAAGGTTTACCCATGTAGCATGTAGCAATACTTCATTTATTTTATTTAAAACCACATTTGTGTGTCCATCCATTTACTCATTCATGAACCCTTCAGTTCCTTCCATCATTTTCCTATTGTGAGTAATGCTACCATAAGCATGGAAGGGTAGACATCTCTTCAACATCCTGATTTCCTTACCTTTGGATATATACCTGGTAGTGGGGATTCTGAATGTGCGAATGACTCAAATCCCAAATTTCCCACAGGACATATGAGATATTCTCTTTAGTGTTCAGATTTTTGAAAAATTGAGAAGTAATTGCTATCGCAGGTAAGATCATCCATAAACTATAACATTTCCTCATGGAGCTGAGAGTGCCCCTGGTAAATGTCTAACTTGTTCCTCCCAGCTGGGGACAAAGACCCAAGGGTCAGTTACTGGGGATTTGCTGCAGGAGACAAGAAGAGTAACTGACGCCTATTCTGTTGTCCTGACCTCCCTGTCCATGAGCTGTGGCACCTTTGCCTTTCCTCAGAACATGTAGCCTCAATTTAGAAGGAGCTCCGTAAAGAAGGAGCTTGCATGCTTCTGGAAATCAAAATGGAAAATGAAAGGCAGGCCACCACACCCCTGAACTGCTCAAACATGCATGGCTTTCTCTATTGTCCTCAGCCTAAGTGCTGCCTTTCTCTTAAAATCAATGTTCTGTTCCATTTCTACTAAATAACCATATGGAATTTTCTCTCCTAATTCAAGCCCCAGTCCAAGACCACGATCTGGCCCCTGGTGACTATATGTATTTTAAAAAAAAAATTAAAGACCTGGAAATTCCAGAGAAAAATCTTATTAAAATTACTGGAACAGGTAAGTCAATGTCCTCCTTTTAGTGTACTGTTTGTTCAATAAGAAAATGTGATGTTAAAATGTAAATTGATCTACACTGGATGATATATTTATGTCTTAAATGGAGGGAAAAAATCATTCACCATGTCATCTCTCTTTCAGATACATGTCCCCGTGACAGAAATTAGGTAAGTGGATATCCATTTAACAGATTCTTCTGAATTCTATTAGTAGGTAAGGGAGTCTGATAACCAAGGGTCAACTCAGAGATTCTCGGTCCATCAGTGACATTGTCAGACTTCTCGCCAAAAGTTGTTATCCACTTCTTACCCAAATAACTGAATTTTTACCATCAAGAGAAATTCTTGAATTTATCATGGTCTTCAATTTCCCATTCCTAAAGAAATATTTTTTTAGCCACAGAGAAAAATACAGATTTTGTTTATTAGTGGCTCCCTGTGGCTCCATATTTAGATGAGAACTTTAGAGAGTTAGATTTTTTTTTTCTCTCTGCAGTTCTGAGAACTTCTGGGTGTTGTACATGCTAAACAAGTGTTCTACTTGTGAATTTCATAAAATGAATTGGAGGAGGGGAGATTGAAAGTTACACAGGCTCAGTAGCCCTTCAGATTTTAGTTGTGACTACTGTGTGCCCGTAAATTATCAATGGCTATGGGAAGAGATTGAGGAAAGAAATAACAAACAGGTAATTTTTCACCCAAGGAATTAGTAAGTGCCAGAACTTCTTCTAGAAGGTGTACATGTAAATACTGGTGGACAGACAGATGTAGAGTTACATAGATAAATGATACAATGTAACTATAAGTTATATGCCACATTTTTATTGATTGATGAAGTCAAAAAATTGAGGTGCAGGCCCTGAGGAAGGGGTAGCAAGTACCATGTCCGGCCATAAAAGTGGTAAAAGGAAGGTCCTGAGAATATGCAAGAAGCAGGCCAGGGAGATGGATGAGTAATGTAAGACTTTCAAACAGAAACTGTAAGAGGAACAGAAGAAACTCCAAGACCTCAAAGCTCAGGTCACAAGAAAGAAACTTGGCCACAGGCAGAATTAAGAAACATGGCAAAAAGTAAGCAGCTCATTCTGCCTGAGTTGAGGGTGACCCTTAATTTTCTTCCTGTATAAATATCTGAATTACCTGCCATCTTGGGTCATCTGTAGCAAGAATGGCGTATTGTCTTGAACCGTGCTATATATTTAAGAATATACTTTTTTAAAAAATCAGAGGCAAAAGTAAAAGGCAGAATAAAAGGAAGGAAGAAGGAAGGAAGGAAGGAGGGAGGGAGGGAGGGAAGGAAGGAAGGAAGGAAGGAAGGAAGGAAGAAAGGAAGGAAGGAAAGACGCAAGCAGGCAGATCCCATCTCCAAAAAATGTACCTCCCTGTTTCCTATCGATTCTCTATTCTTTAATTTATTTGTATTACTGATTCCTCACAGAAGCGAAACCATACAATATTTAATCATCCAAGAAAAAACAGGAAAAAAAACTATTTAACCTTCCATGTCAGATTTCTTTCACTTAATATTATGATCTCAAGATCCATCCAATTTCCTATAAATTACTCAAATTTACCCTTCTTATGTCAGAGTAAACTTAATTGTCCATATATACTACAACTTCTTTATCATTATATCCATCCATGGGCACTTAGACTATTTCTATAATTTTTTGTTTGTTTGTTTTTCTTTTTCTTTTTTTGAGACAGGATCTCACTATGTAGTTTAGGCTGACCTTGAACTCACAGCGATTCTTCTGCCTAGCCTCCCAAGTGCTGGAATTACAGGTGCCACCAAGGTCTATTTCCATTATTTAAGTATTGTGAAATTGTGCTGTGTTGTAAGTTGTCTCTTCCCTCTTGGTTATTCCTTTTCCTGAGTGAAAGATTTTTCATTTTATATAATCTTGTTTATTGATTCTTGGTATTATATCTAATGCAGTTCAGGGCTTTGTTCAGAAAGTCTTTGCCTGTGTCTTGTGTTCAAAAGTTTTACAATTTTTTCTTTGAGCAAATTTAGTATTTCTGTTTTTGTATCTAGGTCTTTGTTCCATTTTGATTTGTTTTACAGTATGGGATGAGAGATATGGCTCTAGACTCATTCTTCTGCACATGGATAGCCAGTTTTTCCAGGACCATTTATTGAAGAAACTGTTTTTCTTCCAGCTTATGTTCTTGGCCCTTTGTCAAGAACTGGATGGCTGGAGGTGTGTGGTTTATTTCTCCACCTTCTATTCTATTCCATTGGTCAACATATCTGTTGGGAGACAAGTGCTTTGCTGTTTTTATTACTGTAGCTTTTTGGTATAGCTTACATTTCTGGATTGTGATGCCTTCAGCTTTGCTCTTGTTGCCTAGGTTTGCCTTTGCCATTCTGGGTCCATATAAATTTCACAATTGCTTTTTTTCTCATTTTGTGAAAAATGTGGATGATATTTCAGTTGCATTCACAATAAATGTGTATCATTTTTTGTTATTGTGGCCATTTTGACAATATTGATCTGCCTATCCAAAAATAGGGAATGTCTTTTCATTTTCCAATGTCCTTTTCAATCACTTTTTTCAAACCAATGCAGTTTTTATTATACAGGTCCTTCATTTCCTTGGTTAGGTTAATTCCAAAATATTTAATTATTTGGAAGCTACTGTAAAAGGGGTTGTTTTACTGCTTTTTTCTCAATGGGTTCATTTTCAGTGCATAGAGATTTTACTGGATTTTGTGCATTTATTCAGTATCTTGCCATTTTGCTGCACTGATTTGTTAGTTCTAAAAGTCTTCTGGTGGAGTATTTTGGATCTTCTATGTAAAGGAATATGTCTTTTGCAAATAAGATTACTTTAATCTCTTTTTCATTCAAATCTCTTTTATTTCTTTCTCTTGCCTTATTTCTCTGCCTAAAGATTTGAGTGCTACATTGAACAAGAATCATGAGAGTGGAACCTTGGCCATATTCCTTGATTTTAGAGGAAATACTTTCAGCTTTTGCCCACTTATGATGTTCACTGAGGGTTTGACATAAATGGCTTTTATCCGTGTGAGATAAGGTCCTCCTATACCAGATTTCTGCTGTTGATTTCTAGTTTTATTATGCTATGATCCAATAGTATGCAGAAAGTTATTTCCTTTATGGCATAAAATGTGGTCTATTTTGGAGAAAGATCCATGTACTGCTAAGAAAAAAATGTATATTCCATTGTCAGATGAAATACTCTGTAGATACATGTTAAGTCCATTTGTTCAATGGTGCGGCTCAATGTAGATACTTATTTGTTGATTTTTTGTGGTTGACTTCTCTATTTATGAGAGTGAGATATTGAAGTCCCCCACTATGGTTTTGTTGATGTTTCTGTGACTTTTATATTCAGTAATATTTGTTTTATGAAATTTGGTGCCAGAAATTTGGTGCATATACATTTACAGTTGTTTTTTCTTCCTTGTTGAATTCCCTTTACCAATATGTAATGACCTTCTTTGTCTTCTCTGATTATTTTTGGCTTGAAGTCCACTTTGTCTGAAAAAAAAGTTTGCTACTCTTGCTTGTTTTGGGCTTAAGTTGCATGAAGGGCTGTTTTCCATCCTTTCACTATCAGTCTATGTATTTCTTTGTAGATACCATGTCTCTTGTAGTCAATGTGGACTTTGTTTTTTTTTTTCTTATTCAATCTGACAATCACTGTCTTTTGAAGAGTATTTACATTGAGTAATTACTAAAAGGTATTGACTCAATCCTGTCATTATATCTTTCTTCTGATGCTAATTCCTTTTTTTTTTTCCTGTTTAACTCCTCGCCCAGTTGGATATAGTATTTTCTTTGGAATCTTTGGTGATGTTAACCGTATTTTCTCTACCTAGGTTTCTTTTGAATACTTTGCAATCCTGGTTTGGTGGTCATGAATTTTTCATGTATTCTTTTTCATAGAAAGTCTTTATTTCTTCATAAATTTTGAAAAATAGTTTTGCACAATATATCTGGGTTGAAAATTATTTTTTTAGGGCTCAAAAACTTTGTTCTAAGCTCTTCTGAATTTTAAGGTTTGTAGTGAGAAATCTGCTGTTATTCTGTTAAGGTTTCCATTATAAATTACTTGATTTTTTTTCCAACAGCTTTCATGATTTCTCTTTGTGTTTAAATTCTGGAATTTTTAACTGTGATATCTCCTAGAGAAGTACTTTTCTGGTCCTGACTATTTGGAATTCTATTCTGGAAGCATGCATTGAATATTTTTCCTGGATTTATCAAAACTTGGATGATTTTGGGTGAATAAGTTTCTATATATTTTGTACAGTCTTCTAACTTTTCCTTAACCCCTAATTATTCTTATGGGATTTTTTTTATCATCTAGAAGCTGTTAGATCCAGTTTTCATGGTGTCCTGTTGTCTTTTTGGATATTGCTGAGTACCTGATCTACTATTCACTTTGTCAAGTTTTGACACAATAAGCTGCCCACACTTCTAATGAAATTTTTTATATTATGAATTTCTGCTTGATTTTTTTCATAGTCTCTAATTCATTACTAAAATGGTCCTTCATATCTTGTGTCATCCTATTTAATTTGGTCAGCTTTATATTTGTGTCTTCTTTAAGATCATTGAACATTTATCATTTTGGTCCTTCATCTGTTTATCTACATGTTCTTTGAGCTCCCCGAACATCTTATGGATCTTTTTGTTTCTTCTTTGATTCCTTCAAATATTTTAACCACTTGGATTTTTTTCCATTAAGTTTATTGGTACATTTTAGGTATACAATACAGTTACATTCATCATTGGGATCTTGTACATTTACATGATGTATCTTGGTTCTTATTTTTTCCCCATTCCCCTGCCCTCTCTTCACCCCCTCCACCCTTCCCTATTTACAAAGACTTTTTTTCCATTTACCACTTGGATTTTCACTTCCTCCACTTCTGTGCCCATGAGATCAGCTTTTGGAGAGTTAAGAACTTTTGAAAACATACTGCTGCCTTCTTTTCTCATGTTTCTACTATTTTGTGTTGAAGACTGAGGATCAGTTAGGGTGGAAAAACTCTGTCACTGCCATAGAAATCCATTTAGTTAGTCTACATTTCTTTGTAATGTGTTCTTGGATTTGCTTTGTTTGGTGATTTACACACCTCTTAAACCTACTGAACATAATAGAAACAATCCAAGTCACTGCACTGCGAGGAGTTCTACTACCAGTTATATCAGCATCAACAGAGCAAATCACATATCAATCATGTAATATAAAACTTGTTTAAACAATTTTACCTTTTTTTCAATGACCAGAAAGACTGTGAGGCAGTTCTTATGATAAATAGGCTGGGAAATAGAGGATGAGGTATGGAAAAAAGGAAGAGAATTTTTCAGAAAGAAGGAAGTTAAAAAAGATATAATAGTAAATGAAAGAGGGAAAGAGGTTTTTGTTGGTATTGTTTTATTTCTGGAGTAGAGGGCTGGTGGAGAGGGTGCTTGAGAGGTTACTTGTGGGGTGCAAAGAGTAAAAGAAATATAATTAAAAATTGAGGGAAGCTGTGGAGAAGTTGCCACCAATTAATATGCTAATAAAATATAGATAGATGATAGATAATTTCTTTTTGGTACCGGGGTCAAACTCTTGCAAGGCAGGTGTCGGCACCACTGAGCTAAATCCCTGGCCCCACTTTAATTAGATTTTAAAAGCCATATGTGTATTCTGGCATGGTAGCCTAGCACTTGTAATCCCAGCACTTGGGAGGCTGAGGCAAGAGGATTGCCACGAGTTTGAAGCCAGCCTGGGCTATATCACGAGTTCAAAGCTAGCCTGAATTAAGTGAGATCCTATCTCAAGAAAAATAGAAACCAAAAAAAAGCCACATATACCTAGCGACTACCCTATTTGTGAGCCCTGGTTGAGATTTATCAAATGTCAAATATCATATACCACTAAGACTTTCTGCATCCTACAAGATAAACTTTTTTGTTTTGCTTTGTTTTGTTTTTAGACAGGGACTTGCTATGTGGTCAAGACTGGCCTTATATTTGCTGTGTCATGCAGCCTTCCCTTGAATATGTGATCTTTTTCCATCAGCTTCCCAAGTGCTGGGATTACAGCCATGTGCCATCATGCTCTGCTAATGTTACTTCTTTGAAAAGTTAATTTTCAGTATATCATGAAAACAATTTCTTTCTTACCCCTTTTCCTTCTACTGTACTCTAATAAATAAGTACAAATATAATATATTGATTAAAGTTTTTTAATGTTTGTAAGTCTTGTTTTGGGATAGACCTACAAAGAAGACTTTTAAATCGTAAGTGCTTAGTAAGCCCATAACTGCCAATCTAGGGGATGTCTAGAATCCATGTAAATACATATTTTCTATATCTTAATTGGGGAAGAAAGAGGAAAAAAGAAATACTGGTAATATATAAGCCACTTTCACCTACCTTCTGGCTATGCATATGCAAAGGAACAACTTTGTGAAGATAGCCCTGATGTGGGTTCCATAAAATTCCTGTTCAAGTGCTTGCCTTCCCCTGGAATTTTAATAGAGTATTACCTGTGAGAACGATTCAGTGCAATCACTTATGCTGTGCTTCTACCTTGCAGCTGCTCCTCCTTGTTCTCATGATGATCAAGTTCTCACCACATCAAGCCAGCTAACTGCTTCCTGATTTTGGAAGCCACAAATCTCTATGTCCATCACCTACTTGACACTTGGCCAAGTTCACTCACGTGAAATCAAATGTGCCTGTGCTTTTCAAACATGTTCTGTATTTTCTCTCTCCCTCCTGAAGCTGTGATTCACAGGTCATCCCTTTCCTGATCTTTTTTTCAACTTAGATTTTTCAGTCTTTGTCAAGGAGCCTTGGGTATAACTCAGTAGAAGCCAAGCATGTGTGAATTTCAATCTTGATTCAATCTCTAGCACCAAAAAAAAAAAAATCTAAATAAAATAACCTAACGTAAATATGCTTAGAGTCTACTATCTTGTATAGACAGCATAATAACCTTCAGAAGATGTCCATACGCCAATTCCTGAAGCATGTGAACATGTTGTTTTACACAGCAAAAGACACTGGTATGATAAAGCTAAAAGTCTTGAGTTTGGGAGATTTTCCTGGGCCAGACATATGGGCCCCATGGAATCACAAGAGGTTTTGTAAGTGAAAGAGGGAAGCAGGAGAGTCAGAGGAGGAGAGGATATGGCAATGGAAGTAGAGGTTGGAGTGATGAACTTTGAAAATGGTAAAATGAGACATGGGAGAAGGGAAAGAGGTGATTCCAGAAGTTAGAAACCCAAGAAAACAGTCTCTCCCTAAGATCCTTCTGAAGGAACCTGACTTTAGCCCACATCTGACTTCTGGCTTTCAGAAGTGCAAGGTAAATTTGTGCTATTTCAGGCCACTAAGTTGATGATGATTTGTCTATTTATAAGTGTCTGTGGCTTTTATGGAACCCTCAACACTCTGTAGAAAGCAAGATCAGTTACCACTAATGTAAAAACAATAAAAGATTTGAATATCACACTGAAGGAGAAAATGGTTAAGTACCATAAGGCAATTCTTGCATCTTTTATTTGAAAGGATTTTTCTCCAAACTGGATAACTTTCAAATAAAGAAATGTGGTTATATTGTTACACTAAGTAATTTTCCACTTCTTAAGAAAAATGGTTTTGCAGAACAGAATTAGTGTTTGTAGCATTTGTCATTTTTTGTACTGTTCTTCATGAGGAAGAGACTTTCCTCTACCTTATTATGCCCTGTGTCTGGAGGCCTCAAATAAAACTAACAAAAGAAATATTAGTGGGAGAAAAAAGGCACATGACCTTTATAGGAGTTCACCAAAAAAAAGAAGGAAAATTCAAGAAAGCAATTAACCTTGGGGGCTTATATGCTCTTTTACCAATGAAAACAGGGTTTGGGGGTTAAAGGGATCATGAATTGTGGGGAAATGACTAAAAATATTAGGAGAGAACTAAAGGAAGGTAAGGGCTATTTCAGTAGGGTCTGTTTGTGTAAATTTATCTTGGTGTAGACTCCCTGTCTTTGACTATAAGACTCACTTTTCTCTCTGATGGGGAGGAGGTAGGAGCTTATGGTGGGGCAAACTGAGTGAGTGACCTGTCAATCATGGAAGACCCAGAACACATGGCCAAAACATTCATGACTATGCAAGTTCCTGAACCCTTTGTGTGAGACTGACTGGACCAACTGAAAAGTGCCATCTCCAATTTTTCATTGACATCTGGTGCAAAACCAAGCAGACTTTTGATCTGATGTCAGGCCTAGTGAGTTTCTGGTAGGACGCCCATCCCAATGCCTTGTTTCCATGGGAATGAAGCCATCTAGAAATGGGACATACAAAAGAACCTGACCGTTAGTCTCCTGGCCACTGGGAACTTTTTACCAGTCTGTTCTCCCACTGCAGAGCGTGTTACTTTCTCCACCTTCAATAAATGTAAATGCTTTATACATTTTCTGCATTTCGTGTCCAATTCTTTATTCAGGAGACCAATAATCTAAAAAGAATCTTCAGACTCCAAAAGCTGGTAACATTTTCTTGGCAAGTCAGCAGAAATAAGGCCCTTTGGGCAATGTTTCTCTCTCTCTCTCTCTCTCTCTCTCTCTCTCTCTCTCTCTCTCTCTCTCTCAATCAAGCCAAGAAGGAAACACTGGTTTACTTTTTCATTTCCTCCTCTTTCCTTCAGCAAATTCCCAATCTCTTTCTTGTCCTTTCTCTCCATTCAGGCTTTCATCTGTCCAAAAACTCAAATCCTTTAACTTTTTTTCTGATATTAGTTATCAGAGAGAGGCAGGGAGCTGAAGGGCAAAAAAAAAAAATATGGAAGCTGTGGAACTGAAGAAGTTTCTCATGGCTCAGGAAGCAGTTCCCTGGCATGTCCTGCCATGTTGAAAGGGGAAGAGGAAGTGTGTGGCTTCTGTTTGTCCAGCTACCTCTTGGTTATCTCCCTTTTTTCTTTCCACTCTTTCCAATTATTTGTCACTCACTGTAGATACAAGTCAATTAAGAGTTTCCAGGACATTTTTCATTAACCCACACACAAAACAGACCATTTGAGGCTCTGTCAGGCCCATAAAAACCATAGGTTCCATGTGTGTGGCCTAAAGTTTAATATGACTCCTTTGCTCCCACATTTTTGTTCTTGCCAGTACTTCATTCAGCATTCACATTTGTTTGGGGAAAATAGCTATCAGTAACTTAGTCTCCTGCTTGAATAGCCACATACCCTAGCCTGTGCCTTTTTGGGCTCAAAATCTCATCTGTGGGCCAGGAATTTAGCTCCATGGTCCCACAACTGCCAGGGAAGCACAAGGTCCTAAGTTCGATCCCGGGTACCAAAAAACAAAAACAAATTTCTTCTGCGCTTTCCCCCAGAAGGGCTTTAATCTATAGATAACATTAGGGAGTCACTTATTCAGGGTCCCATTTTCTAAGACCTCAGGGAGCCAACCCAATTTATCTTTCCACCATGTTGACTCACCATTTTGGTTTGCCATGTAGGTCTGCCATGTTGGTGTACCACGTTGGTTAGCTATGTTGGTTCTACCATGTTGGTTCCACCATGTTGGTGCCACCATATCAGTCAGCCATGTTTATCAGCCATGTTTTCCCAGCTGACTTTGTGAACATCAGAAAACCTCCTCCTTATAAAGAGCTAAGGTCTCCACTTTGGGGAAACATATAAGACTCCTCCCCTCTTCCTTTCTGGATCTGGTTAGATCTCCATGATTCTTCAATCCCAGTGTTAAAATGAGACTGGGGGTCTCCTGAGGGCATGAGGATGTGAAAAAGACGCTGAACAGCAAATCTAGACATCAGAAATCCTTTGTCTAGGTCACCTGGAGCCTGCTGATCTTTTAGGAACATCTGCATTGTATCTAAAGTTATACATTAGAGTTTCAAATTGACAAGGCCATTTACTCTGGCCTCACAGAAGCCCCTTTAGTTTTAGATAAAGGAATCTATACACATTAACTTTTAGATAAGATGAGGTCTGGCTCATTGGGAGGAATGGTTTCATCTTAAGCAGTTCCGGGTCAGTGTTACTGTATTGTCTTGTGTCAACTGAGTCCTTGCTGAGAAAGAATGCTGTAATGGACTGAATCAGTCCGCTGCAGACCGGCAGGTCTTCAGACGCGGTCCCGAGGTCACCAGTCGTGCTGAAAACACTGAATCAGCCCGTGCCCCAGCAGCAATTGACTGGACCCCTCCCCCCTCCTTTGGTCTCTTCTCTGTACAGCCACCTGGTTCCACACTACAAAGACGCAGAGGACACCGGACCACCAGACCACTGTACTGGAGCTAATCAAGTTCTCAGCATTTAAAGAATTCCTGCCCAGGGGTAGGGGCTTCTGAGCCACTGTCCCACTGCTCCTGGTCCAGAGGAAGAGGCTGCCCAGCCACCATGCCTCCCACCACTCCCAGCCCAGAGGAAAAGGCTTTTGGACTGCCCTATATCCGGACGCTCCCGGCCCAGAGGTAGGGACTTCTGAGCTCCCGTCCCACTGCTCCTGGTCCAGAGGAAGGGGCTTCCGGGCCGCCAAACATCCTGCCGCTCCCGGCCCAGACAAAGGGACTTTCGGGCCACCATCCCTACCGCCGCTCCAGGCCCCTGGCCCACCTCTCCCAGCTCAGAGGAGGTGAGCCACATGGACACCAAGAGCACCCCCCCTGCTCCCCCAGTCGAAATGAGAAAACACATAAATAAGTCTCAAAACCAGACTTCCAGATCACCTACAGCAACCCCAAAGGGAAATGAGATGGAACA
>NW_004624832.1:5419377-5473739 GCF_000247695.1 Heterocephalus glaber | reverse complement strand
TTGGTACTGGGGATCGAACTCAGGACCTGGTGCTTTCGAGGCAGGCATCGGAACCACTGAGCTAAATCCCCGGCCCACTGTCCGACTTTCTAATCAGTAATTTTCTTTAGATTTACAGAAGCCAGGATTTATGACCTACAGATAACCTAAGAAAACCAGGCCACCCACAATGTGTAATTACCTGGTGCCCATCTGATCTGCCTCCCCCCCCAAAAGAAGTCCCTGTAAAAGCCTTGCTCCTAAGTCACCAAGGAAGATGGCTTTTTGGTCAAGACAAGAATCCCCATCTTCCAGCTGCCGGGCTTCTTGCCAATGAAACTCTTTTGCTCCCCACCACTCTTGTCTCTGAGATGTTTGGCTTCATCCCTTAACAGTCAAACCAGACCTGTCTCACAGTGCCATTTGGAATCATTTCAAAGTTTCTAACAAAAGTCTTGTGGTTGGGGCCGAGGATTTAGCTCAGTGGTTCTGTCGCCTGCCTCGCAAGCGCAGGGAACCGAGTTCGATCCCCAGGACCAAAAAAACCCAAAAGCCTTGTGGTTAATCCTCTATGAGAGCCTGGAGAGGGGAGGAAGGAGTAAAAAGAAAGGAGATATAGAAGCCAAACTGACCTTCTGCTTGTCTGTTTCCGACCTGATACGCACACATACACATACACATACATACACACACTTTCTTTTCCTCCAGAGAAAACAGGCAGCTGCAGGTGTCCAGCACCTCCAGGCCCTCAAGGCATGGGGTGAGCAGGGCTAGGAAGCCAGCCTGACCCTGGCCTTCCCTGCAGCCTCCAGGCATCAGGGATGCAAGGAGGAAATTGTACAAGGAATGCACATCTACTGAGCAGGCTCTGAGGGGGGCTGGTTGGGCGCCTCCTCCCCTCAAATTCCTTAATCCACGCATTTAGAGGAGAGGGAGAAAACAGAAGGCTCACAGGAATTCTTAGTTCCTCTGACAGCAGCTAGCTCAAGTTTCCACATCACCAAACAGTGTAATCTCTAGTTGGTCCAAGTATTCATAGCTTTAGAATTGTATGACCATTGCATTTCTTTTTCTACATGAAAATCTGAGTTAATGTGAACTCTGGAGTCACAAATACCAGGGGATCTTGGAATCTCATGTAAAAGTGTGGTATTTTTTGGTACTGAGAGCAGTATGGTTGCACATTTCTTAAGAAGTGGAATAAAGGGCGGGGAATGTAGCTCAGTGGTGCCGCATCAGCCTGGCAAGCAGAAGGTCCTGAGTCCGATCCCTAGTACCGCCAAAAAAAAAAAAGTGTAGCTTCTTAAAGAAGCGGAATAGATATATATTAATCCTCCTTTCCTCCATGATTTGCTGGGCCAGGGATGTAGCCCAGTGGTACAGCACCTGCCTGGAAAGTGCAAGGCTCCAAGTTCGATTTCCAGTACCAGAAAAAAAAAGTTCTCCCTCCATGGTCTGTATTCCTCAGTGTCAGTTTTAGGGTGCAGGGAATCAATCACGGTCCAAAAACATTAAGTGGAAAATTCCAGAATAAATCATAACCTTTAAACCACTTTTGTTACAGTATATTATTATAATTTTTTTGACAGGATCATAATTTCATTTTTCAAAAACAGTTTTATTCTACTTTGGCTTTCTCATGTAAGAAAAACCATTTGCTATTTAAGGTTGTGTATATAATTAATTGGGGGAGGGGTGAGAAAAGGAACTAAAAATTAGAAACAAGGAACTAAGATGCATTATGTTCATAAACCAGCTCCCTACCAATAAAATACACTATGTACTGCAAACATGGACCAATAAAGTAAAACACTTTTAAAGCCTTTTAATTGCATACAGCTTTGTGTCTATGATATTACATTCATCATGACATCTAAAAGGCACTTTCTGGGGAATGGTTAATATTTTAAGCTACATCTACACAGTAGTATGTACCAAGGGGGAAAACAGCTGATGTTTTCCATGCAATTAGTATGGAGAAAAATCCCCCATTATTTAATTTGCAGTGATCAAAGTAAGCTGCCAGAGTGTCTGATGACCTTATTAAACAAGGAGCCCTGGGAAGACATGCGAGGGTTTAGAAAAGCAGTCACCGGCAGGTGGCCAGGATTCTGACACAGGGTCAGCTAAGGCAGGGTTCAGGCTGTCTTCAAACTCACAGAGATCTTTCTGCCTCGGCCCCCTTCCTTTAGTGAGTTCAAGGCCAGCCTGAACTAGATAGCTAGACCCTGTCTCCAAAAACATAAATTTTTTTTTTGCTTTTACCTTAGATTTCTTGGCTTTCTGGCCTTTCCTAGGTAAATGACTAATCTTACACTATTCAGTTGATCACAATTGATAAACACTGAGTCATCAAGTGTTGCATTTGGAACAGGATGTTTTATTTTTAGCGATGTCAGAATTTGTTACCATTCAGAAATACTATACAGTATGAAGAAAGACAAACATGAGACATTTATAGGTAAATGGATGCACGGCAAGACCATAACATGAAGTGAAATAAATCAGACTCACAAGTTTAAATATCACATGGCTTCTCTTATGAGAAACCAAAAGTAAAAATAAAAAACAAAATAAAACATGGGGCCGGGGATTTAGCTCAGTGGTTCCGCCACCTGCCTCGAAAGCAGAAGGACCCGAGTTTGATCCCCGGTACCAAAAAATTAAAACTAAATAAATAAAAGATAATAGGGGGAGCCGGGGATTTAGCTCAGTGGTTTTGCCTCCTGCTGCGCAAGCACAAGGACCCGAGTTTGATCCCTGGTACCAAACAAAAAAAGATAATGGGAAGTACGGAGATAGATCTTTCTGAAAGGGAAAGAGGTTCAAGAGATGAGGGGAGGGTAGCCGCTCACCTTCCCCGACCCAACGTCTTAGCCACCAGCTCCACGCCAGGCGAAGACCCCTGCGCCTTGTCCTCTCACTCGGGGAGCGCAGACTCCAAGTCGGGAGGCGACAAAATGTTCTCGCTGAAGAAGCGGAACGCGGTGGCCACGTGGAGCTGGGGCGTGGAGTGCGATACGTGCTCCATCTGCAGGGTCCAGGTGATGGATGCCTGTCTTAGACATCAAGCTGAAAACAAGCAAGAGGATTGTGTTGTGGTCTGGGGACGATGCAATCATTCCTTCCACAACTGCTGCATGTCCCTGTGGGTGAAACAGAACAATCGCTGCCCTCTCGGTCAGCAGGACTGGGTGGTCCAAAGACTCGGCAAATGAGAGTAGTGGAGGCTTTCTTAGTGCAGTTGCTCAAGACCCTGGTAGATCTTGCTGTCAGGGGCCCAGCAAAGGCTCAAACACTCAAGGGGACTACTTTTTCACATAGAAGGCAGTGGATCTGTGGTCTTCTGGGACTTATCAGAGGCATGGTATAGCCTTTTGTCAACTTAATTTTCAGGATTCTCTACAATTAAGAAGATAATTTATTAAAGATGGTCTTTTCCTACCTCTATGGTCTCTGTCATATACACTGCTTAAAAGTGCTGTAAAAAAGGAGAAAAGTCCAAATCAAATTACCTTTATAATTTACCTATCACTATACACACGGCTGTAGAACAAGTTCTGTTCATAGGAGAACTTTTTGCATGCTTACAGTTGATCACATAAAAAGAGAGAGTGTTATAGTAACAAATAAAGTGCAATTTCAAACCCAACTCTTATCCTTAATTTGTTCCTAATATTTATTTTTGGTGGGAAGAGCAGAGATTCCTTGACATTTTTATTTGATATATTGAGAATTTTAATTTTGGATCAGTGAACAGGTTAAATAGAATTTAACTTTCAGGCATATGGGATTTTGATTGTTTTTTAAATTATTCTCTATCTTTGTCTCATCAAGAAAATGTAGATCTGTATCCATCTCACTGTTAAATCATTGAGTATTAAAGGATAGGTATTTTCTAGTTCTGGAAAAATTATGTTGTAGTGTATATTTTTGGTAAAATATTAATGAAGGAAATGTTTATGTGTAATATTGGATCAAAAAGTTTAACATGCAGTGCTATAATAAATGACTTACTCTGTTTCAGTTATAATTGTATGTACAACTTTAAACTTAAATAATTTATCAAGTAAAAAAAAAGAGATTAGGGGAGGAAAAAAGAATGAAAAAGGAATTAAGATGTGTTATGTACATGTCCCAACTCCACACAAGGAGTCACAAAATGTACTACTAATAAATAAAATTTTAAAAATTTTTAAATATATATACATACATACTCAAATGATGCCATTCTGTCATTGGCTGAATTATCAAGCAATCTAAGTACCTAGTCATTGCTTTTCATTTTTTATAATTATTGGTTTGGAGTGATATAAAATATTTTACTTCTTAACAGCAGAATCGTATCTATTTTATTTTACTGGTCATCTTTAATGGTTTTATTTCATCTTCCTTTATATATTTAAATTTCCTTTCATTTTTTAAAAAGAAAAAAATTTCTCAAGATGACAACAGAAAGGATTTTTTTTTTGGTAAGTACCGGGGATCGAACTTGGGTCCTTGCACTTGCAAGGCAGGTGGTAGAACCACTGAGCTAAATCCCTGGCCCAACAGAAAGGATTTTTAAATATATATAGCCAAATAAGGATATAGTATTTTCTCCTTGTTTTAGTGAAATATTTCAAAATATATCCCAAGTTTTAGTTGGAATGTCATATTTAGAACTTCATCAACTTTTTTGGGGGGAGGGGTGTACCAAACTCAGGACCTTGCGCTTTCAAGGCAGGCAGCGGCACCACTGAGCTAAATCCCAGGCCCTTCATCAAATTTTTAATAATATTTTTTGCAACTTTTTAAATTTCTCTTCTTGTTTGATTGTTTTGTTGATATTGCAGTACTGGGATTGAACCCAGAGCAGAGCCTTCCCACTGAGCCACACCCCAGCCCTTTTTACTTTTTTATTTTGAGTCAGGATCTGGCTAAGTCACTATACTGCCCAGGGCTAGGCTTGAATTTGTGACCCTCTTGCCTCAGCCTCCCAAAGTGTTGGGATTACAAATGTGCACCACCATGCCTGGTTTCTCTTCTATAGTTTTAAATATATAGTCTAGCCAGTCATGGTGGTGCACTCCTGTAATTTCAGCACTCAGGAGGCTGAGGCAGGAGGATCACCACAAGTTCAAGGCCAGCCTGAACTATGTAGTGAGACCCTGTCTCAAGAAAAAATAAAATTAAAATATAGTCTGAAGTCCTTCAAATAGCTTACCTTGGACTAACTACTGCCTGGGGAGAGACTCTCTCTCTCTCTCTCTCTCTCTCTCTCTCTCTCTCTCTCTCTCTCTCTCTCTCCTCTCTCTCTCTCTCCTCCCTCTCTCTCTCAGAAGGTAGAGGGCATTTTTATGTCAAAATGCAAGTGGTAGCCTGAACACCTCAGCTGGAGGCATGACACAGGGGAACCGGTGATAGATTCCAGGAACCCACTCCTACCCCGTGGGAATGTCTGCACACCACTGCATCCCACCAAATCCCAACTGGGTAATGTGTCCACACACCAGCATCCCCTTATGGGCCACTCCAACACCACAGCATTATGACAGTGGGCCAGAAGAAAGTCAGAGCTGGAAGGAGTGCTTCTGCTCAGCACCCATGCATTTGAGATATATCTGTGTTGCTGTATCAGTAGTTCATTCCGTTTCGAGGCTGTGAAATATTCTATTGTGTGGATGTATCCATTAATGTATCCATTGTTGTCGGGTTGTTTCCAGTTTGGGATGATTACTAATAAAGATGCTGGAAACGTTTATTATTTGCAGGTTTTTATGTGAACACAGGTTTTCATCTCAGGTGGGTAAATACCTGGGAATGAGAGTACTAGGTCATATGGTTAAATATGAATATAATTTATCTACAATCAAATGTACCTACTTAAATACATCGTTGGATAGTTTTGAAATGTTTTCTACCCTTTAAACGGGTACATTTTATCATATATAACTTATACCATAGACTTGAAGTCTGAGGAGGTTTTTATTGTTTTGTTTTTGGGGGTGCTGGAGATTGAACCCAGTGCCTAAAGCAAATGCTCTATCACTGAGCTACAGCCCCAACCCTTTCCATTTTTTATTTAAAGATAGGGCCTTACTAAAATGCCCAGGCTGGCCTCACACTTTCAATCCTCCTGCCTCAGCCTCCCAACTAGCTGGGATTACAGGCAAGCACCACCACACTCAGCTCTGAGTTAACTTTTAAACCACAATGTTTATAATTTTCCGCTGAAAATATATTCAGCTTGTCACAAGACACCGTTTTTCACCAAAAGGGAGCAGGATTCCTTGGAGAAATGGCTGCTTGCTGGTCTGGGACAAGGACAGAGACCTTGTCACACGGGTGTGCAGGGTGGGATGCCAGGACACGAGTCAGGAAGTCTGAGCTACAAGAAAGATGGCCACAGCGGTTTTAAACATGTCACACAAACCGACAGCCATCTGCTCAGGAGGACACTCAGATCCCAGTGGTAGCGTCCTCAGGACGCAATTTTATCAGGGTCCTGAGACTGCTGTAAGAAATTGCTACAACTTTAGTGGCTTGAAACAGCACTTTAGTCAGAAGTCCACAGTCCGTCTCATTGGCTAAAACCGAGGTGTGGGCGGGGCCCCAGCGGAGCCCGCCTCCCTGCCGGTCCCGTCCCGGCCTCTGAAGGCCCTGGCTGCCAGGCCCCTGCCCCTCCCTCCCTCCCAAGCCAGCCCTATGGCCTCGGTACTGTCGTCTCCTCCTGAGTCTCTGCCCCCCTTTCCCTGGTGAGGACCTCGCAGGGACACCGGTGCCGAGGGACCCAGGCCCCTTCTCCAGATCCCTACCTCGCTAGCACGGGCCACGCCCCTTGCGAAGGCAGGTCACAGGGTCTCCTTCCGAGGATCCGGTCTTTGGGGCCCCATCCTGCCTACCCTCCCCAGACATCACATGAGTATCCTGGAAACATGTAAAGGGGATTGGGGGGAATTAAAGGAGCGTTCGGTTTATAAAATGGTGTGTTTTTAAATTTCTTCTGAAGATGTAGCTGGGATTCTGTGTAGCGTTCTCTGTGATTGACGAGGGTTATTTCATTTCTTTTCCTTTTATAAAGGCAAAATAGGGGCACGATGCTCCTTCATGATTAGCCACACTTTGTGCTCTTTTACTCCCCCATGGGCTCGCTCTCTCCAGGTCTCATTATGAGAAGGGTATTTTTAGTGTTCAGTGTGTTTCCATTAATTGCAATGACTCTTTTTGTGGTTCGAACCCAGCCCTTAGGAGACCCTTCCAGCTGGCACAACCAGCTTCATAACCCAGCTTTCCTGCCATCTGGTACCGCTGCATTGCTGGGGCTCACAATGTGAAATTCCTGTTTCTCCGAGGGTGCTCATTACTTCCGGCTTCTCTCCCTAGCCCACTGGAGACAGAACCCAGGGTCTCCTAGCGCCCCGGGATTACAGGCAGGCACCACCACACCTCGGCTTCCTGTTCCTTAGCATCTAAGCATTTTCTCCTCCCCCAAGTTCACATGCCAGATCACGGGATGGTCGTATACAAAACTTTAGTGTTGTCCCTAATCTCCCTTCAAACTAATATGCAGGGCGTAGACAGGCCAGGTTTACTGGGCGCTGAGCTGCATCGCCTTGGGCAGTGAAGGAGTTGCCTGGCATGGAAAACTGATCCGCTGCAGTTTCATATCCAGTGATTTGGCTCCTCTGTCGGTTGACTCCTATTGGGTGGTGATTCCTGTGATAAGGATGCCCGACACCACCGAGCCAAGGGGACCGAGGGGCATCCAGCCACTGCGGTCAGGAGATACCCTGAAGGGCTGGAGGACAATCCTGACCCCACGGCTGCCACGCCCACCAGAGACTGTACAGCAGGCAGCCTCACATCGGCCCCTGCACACAGTAAGCGCTCAGGCTGGTTTTCCTCTGAGCCCAGAACTAATGTGTCCCATCAGGCACCCGTAGCCCATGGCACCGGCTCCACTGATGTCCAAGTCAGAGCTGGGGACTCAGAATGGAGAGAACATTGGGCCTCACAGTCCATTCACCAGCCACACTGCTGAACACTGGATTCCTTTTCGATGAGATTTTCATCATGTTCTCCTGATCGATAAAATACACAGCCTTCTTTCCTGGCTTAGGGAGAAAAATATGGGCTGCTTTGGGCTTCACTAAAATAGAAGTTCAGCCGGGATGGTGGCACACATCTGTAATCCCAGCACTGGGGAGGCTGAGGCAGGAGGATTGCACTGAGGTGCCAGCCTCAGAACCTGAGTGACTTAAGGAGACCCTGTCTAAAAGTAAAAATGAAGACAGGACTAGGGATCTAGCTCAGTGTGAAGGCCCTGGGTTTGATCCCTAATGCAAAAAAAAAACATAGTAAGATGGTGCCTTAGTCCTTTTGGACTGCTGTAACAAAATACCACAGACAAAGCAGCTTATAAATAAAACTGTATTTTTCACGGTTCTGGAGGCTGCAAGTCCCAAGTCCTGTGTGGTGAGAATCCCTTTCCTGGTTCATAAACAGCTGTCTTCTCACTGTGTCTTCACATGGTGGAAGAGGAGAGGGGCTGGTGTCTCTCAGGCCTCTTTTATGAGACTGCTAATGCCATGCACCAGGAAGGGTGCCACCCTCATGGCCTGACCACCTCCCAAAGCCCCACCTCCTAATGTCTTCACCTTGGGGGTCAGCGTTTCAATGTACAATTTGGGAGAGGGACACTGTGAGTCACTAAAAGACAGGTTTAATTTAGCTCATAGTTTCAGGAGATTCTGTCCATGGTTGGCTGGCACCAAGGCAGGAACATCATGGTGGAAGCGACTGACAGAGCAAAGCTGCTTAGCTCATGGTGCCTGGGAAGCAGAGCAGGGAAACTGTGCCAGAAAGAAACTGGCAAACCAGGTATGGTGGTGCATGCCTGCAATCCCAGCATTCTGGAGGCTGAGGCAGGAGGATTGCCACAAGTTTCAGGCCAGCCTGGAACAGATGAGCCTTAGCTTTCCTCTAAAGTAAAATGAATTCTTTTCATTAATGGGGTGAGAGTTATAAATTTAACTATTTTAAAATGTACAATTCAACAGCATTCAGTAGATGTTTCTGCTCTGCTTTTTGTCCCTGATTCTCACTATAAATCTGGCTAAAAGCAGCCAGAGCCTAAATTTTCCTCCATCAGATCAATTTCTCCACCATCCTAATCTCAGATTTCTGCAAAGTCTCAGAACATGGGCAAAATGTAGACAAATTTTTCCAGAGTGTAGTACCCAACCTCTATCTAGTCCAATTGCCAATGAAGTCTTTGTTCCAACTAAAAGCTCCTGAGCCTGGCCTTTGCTGTTCATATTCCTATCAGTATTCTGACCTTTTGAGCTCTGACCAGAATCACTCATCAGGCTCTGCTTGTACAGCATTCTAGGGCTTCTCTGGCCTGCAACTCTAAACTTTTCCAAACTCCTCCTGCAAACCAGTTTCAAAGGCATCTAAATCACAGTCAGGTACATAGCAATGACCCCATTTCTCCTGTACTAACTTGCTGTATTAGTCTGTGTTCCCATTGCTGGGACCAAATACCTGACACAACTGAAAAGAGAAAATTATTTCAGAGGGTTCAGCCCATGGTCAGCTGGCTCCAAGGAAGAAACATCATTGTGGAAGGACATGGCAGAGCAAAGCTTCTTACCTCATGGTGTCCAAGAAGCAGGGCAGGGGAACCAGGTCCACAGAGAAAGGAGCCAGGGACCATATACTGTTCCCAATGCCCTGGAAAAGGAAAAGCCACTTTGGGAGGCTGAGGCAGGAGAGCTGCAAGTTCATTTTTTGTGCTTTTGGGAGGGGTATTTTGTTTTATTTTGAGACAGGGTCTCACTATAGTTCAGGCTGGACTTGAGCTCATGGTGATCCTCCTGCCTCAGCCTCCCTAGTGCTAGGATTATGGGCAGGTGCCACCCCACCCAACTAGATCCTCTGAATTAACTTTAGAAACCTCTTCTGCAGAGCTGTGGGAGAATGGGTCATCTCCATCTCTTTCTCCATTAATTTGACAAATATTTACTGAGCACTTCCTATGTGCCATAGATTGTACCAAGGTCACAGCTGCTGGAGTAGAGCTGCAGCTCCCTCTTCCTCCTCTGGGGACCAGCAAGTTTCATCCTCCAATGAGCACTCACCCAATACTGTCCCAGAGTGACTTCCTCCTCCTACCAAACACAAGAAGGTGAGCACAGCAGACCAGAGACCTCAGATGCCACTGCCTGCCCCAAGTTGGCCTCATCAACCTGACTCAGGCCAACCTCAGCTCTTGTCTAGCTCAAAGGTCCTAGGCCTGCACCACGCAGACTTCCTCTGCCTTCCTGTGGCTCCATGCACAGGTACATCCGAGGCCATATTAGAGAAGCCATGGAATCAAACTGAGATTCCTCTTGGTTCCCAATATGGCGGCACTTCCTACCCTTTCCATGGCCCAGGGTGGAACGCCAGAGAATGTAAATCTGGGAGGCACAAAGGTGACTGGGAAAAACAAAGGGTGACCCAGAAGCACAAAGGCTGGTGTCTGGATACCTGCTTTGAGGTGGCGAGGGTGGTGTGGGCGATTGTGACACTGGTGACCATGTTTGTTTTTGTTTTTTTGAAGTTTTTACAGTTTATTAATCCTCTCGTGAAAAACCCGCAGTCACTGCAGACAGGCACTGCAAAATCTTTACTCCTTCGGCTGTTCTCCGATCTCCAGCTCGCTTTTTGCCAGCACCAACATTGGCCTTTGTGGTGCCCCTGACTTTCTTCATTCTGTTCTTGCATTCCTTCCGCTGCTTTCTTGATGTCTTTTTCTTCTCACACAGGCCATGTCTTGCAAGTCTATGTTTGGGTTCATTTTTCTTTGCATAATCCAAAGAATCATAAATCATGCTGAAGCCAGTTGTCTTGCCACGCCCGAAATGGGTTCTGAATCCAAATACAAAAGTGACATCTGGCGTAGTCTTGTTCTTTTTGGCGAGTTTTTCCCGAATTTCTGATTTGGTACTGTTGCTTTCCCGGGATGAAGGACATCAATGACCATTTGTTTCCTTTGAAGTAGTCGGTTGGTCATGAACTTCCAGGTCCGGATAGTTACCGCGTCATTCATGATGGCAACAGATCCTCAGTCAGCCAGGGGAGGAAAGAGCTGGTGACCATGTTGAGAACTGCAATCCTGGCGGTGATTATGGGCGGTTGATGAGGCCTCTTTGGGGACAGTGGCCTCTGAGGCCCCGGGTCTGTGCTAACCTTCATGCGTTTGGGGATGGGAGGCAGTGGGGATGGCAAAGATGGGCTGAGGGTGATGCTGTTGGTGACAGCAGCTGTCACCTCCACACAGGTCCAGCATCTCCTTCTCAGATCATTTTGCTACATAGAACTGCAGCTCAGTCTTATTGGCAAAAATGGATGTGTGAAAAAAAAAAAAAAAAAAGCATGGGCCAGGGATTTAGCTCAGTGGTTCTGTTGCCTGCCTCTCAAGCAAAAGGTGTCCAGTTTGATCCCCAGTACCAAAAAAAAAAACAAAACCAGGATCTGATTTGATAAGGAATTGAAAAGAGAATTTTTTCTACCCACACCCACCTCCACTCCACCTCTAGTACTGGGAATAGAACTCAGGGAGTGCTGAACTACATCCTCCACCCCTTTTTATTTCATATTGAGACAGGGTCTCACCAAGTGGGCCAGGCTGGCCTTGAACTTGGCGATCCTCCTGCCTCAGCCTCCCAAGTAGCATACAGACATACACCACCATACCTGGCCAGGAGAGAACTGAAAGAACATATTCATCTTGTGCCCTAGAGATTGTGTGAATATTAACTCATCCCAGCCTTCTTGTTCCGTATTCATAAATATTAGAAGTGGCACTGCAACAAAATGGCTTTCTAGGGTGCCAAAAACTGCAGAAACTCTACTCCTGTCCCAACTTCTCTTCACAAGACAGTTTTGTGTTATTGTGGTTTTTTTGTACCAGGGATCGAACTCTGGTCCTTGCGCTTGCGCAGCAGGCAGTGAAACCACTGAGCTAAATCCCCGGCCCCACAAGACAGTTTTGATCCTAATGCATTGTCCCACTTAATCTTCTGCTGCCCTCTCGATGACCCGAGCGTAGTCTTTCTTTTCTCATATGCATTATTAAAGCCCATGACTCCAAAAGACAATTTTACAGAGAACTAAGGAGACCTGTTTGAGTTAAACTAAAAAGGGCACCTAGACCACAGGTGGCTTAACTTCTGGGCTGGCTGAGAGGGAGGTGGCGACACCTGCTGGCCGTGAAAACACACAGCAAGTGTTACCTCCACCCTAAATCAGATTTTTTTAACTCTTCCGTCTTCTTAAGGCTTTCTTATAAAGTCTGCATGCTGAAATTGGGTTCTGGAGAACAAATGTATTTGGACTACCTTATTTGCCTTTAACACTTTCTTCCTGTGGACCTACTATTTATATTTTTACTTCTTGATGAAAGCTAATTAATCAAAGATATGGGCAAATCGGAGGTCTGTTCCCTTGTTTTTTGATTTCTGACTAAAGATTGAGTCCAGAACCTTCACACTGAGCCATCTCCCTATTCACATAGTAGTTACACTGTTTTGGGTGTTACAGAGGGAAGTTAGAGCAGACAGGAGGATGTGATCGTGTGTAAATACTATGCCATTCCACATAAGGGATTTGCACATTTGTGGATTTTGGTTTCCACGGGGGTTATGCTTGTTTTTTTTTGTTTTGTTTGGGTTGTTTTTTTTAAGACAGTGTCTCACTATGTGGTTCAGGCTGGCCTCAAACTCACTATGTAGCCCAGACTGGCCCTGAACTCACTTCAATCCTCCTGTCTCAGCCTCCCGAGTCGTCAGATTACAGGCATGCTCCACCATGCCCAGCATCCACAGGGGTTATGAGACCAATGCCCTCCAGATACCAAGGGTTGACTACTTATAATCACAGATACTTTTGAGTATTTACTATGTGCCAGGTTTTATGTGTTATCAAATCATTTTATTCTCATCCACCAAAAAAAAAACCTCTCTGCAGGTATGTACTGTTATAACCATTTTGAGGGGAATGAGACTCAAAGTACTACCTTCCTGAGTTAAGAGGGTGGATCAACTGTCTTTGGATTAACTTTTGGGAGGGCATTTGCCATGACTCAACTTCAGGCAAGAGTCATCCACAAGGTTCTAAGCGGTCCCATTCCAAACCCAGCCCACTGTGGAGAGAAATGAGGTCAGCTTTGCCTGTGACCCCCAGCTGGCATTTGGGCACCTGAACATATCCCCTCCTTGGGGCCAGGGATTTAGCTCAGCAGTTTCACTGCCTGCTGTGCAAGCACAAGGACCCAAGTTTGATCCCTGGTACCAAAATTTTTTAAAAAAAGAAAATATCCCCTCCTTCCCCTCCTCCCAGACACACAAAAAGACTACACTTCCTCACCCCACCACCCTCTGGGCTGAGGCACAGACACGTGACCATCAACTGATGAACATGTGACTACATCACATCCAGGTCAGTGCTCTAAGAGGCAGTGCCTGCTTTGCCATTTTCTGTCTTACCCGGTCCCAAAGGGACTGGCACCTCTCCAGACAGAGGCTGTCCCACTGCCCTGGGGCACACAGACAACAGGGAGCAGGGCCCTCAGCTGACCCACAATGGGGAAAGAAATCTTTGCTCCATTAGGGCCACTGATTCTGGGGTTGTTTGTTACTGCAGCATAACCCAGCCTGACCTGACTGATACAGTTCCCAAAAGAGCTGAAAATGTGAAAGTCTTAAAAGATGACTGAGTGGCAGAGAACAGGGATAGGGTCACAGATTTTCCCCTGGGCTACAAGTAGAGGAAGCAGCCTTGTCTCAAGCCTACTCACTCACCCATTTTGAGGGGAACGAGACTCAAAGTATTACCTTCCTGGGTTAGGAAGGCAGATGATGGGTCATCTGCTTAGATTTAGTTTGTAACCAGGCTGTGGTACACACTGACCTCTGGCCTTTATTTCCCATGGTCCCAGCTCATCTGGTTAGTACTGGGGGTCTTGGAGGGTAAGGACTGAGGAGCTGTAGATGCAGGAACATGCGATGCCAGGAGAGTGGGGAAAGCAGGGAGATGGAGGTGAGGAGAGGGAGCCAGAGATGGGGAGGCAGAGCAGGACGGGGGACAGCAGAGGGTTAGGGCCAAGGAGATGGGGATGGGCAACAAAAACAAGCAGATGGAAACAGGTGGAGGGCCAGAGAACCACAGAGGCCTGGGCTGGGAGAGAGAGGCAGAGAGACTCAAGGCAAAGTGCAAATCTGCTGAGAGTCAGGCAGAGTGGAGCAGGGTGGCCCTAGTCAGCCTTGGGAGTCCTTAGGGGCGGAGGAGGCAGGACCTCCGCTCAAGTCTGACTCTGCACCTCTGCTCTCTATGTCACCTCCAAAGCTTTCCTGGTCTCTGCTGGACTCCACATAGCCAGTGGAGACCTGGTGGCTGCCAGAGCCCCTGGGAATGGAGGTCATGTGGCTCCCACTCGAGGCCAGGCTGGACCCCTGTGCCCCGCCAGCACTGAAGCTGTGGTCCCCAAAGGTGTCGGGTCTGGACACCTGGCCTGTGCTGGAGCTGGGAATGCCAAAAGTGACGCGGCCGATGGAGCCAGGGCCTCGGCCTTTACTGGTCCTGTGGCTCAGGATGGACCCGGGCATCCCACTGGTCTTCCTGGAGGTGCTGGAGAACCCGGCGATCAGAGTGCCGTCCAACTTCCTCGTGGCCTCAGACAGCTCCTTCTGGTTCTGCTCCTGCGCCAGCTCCCGGAGCTTCACCTGGGGCAAGGGGACAGTTGGGGTCCCGGTGGCGGCTGTGGTCCTTGCCCAGATCCCAGGCGTCCCACTCACCGACTTCACCACGAGATGCAGCAGCTCCTCCCTGCTCAAGGGGTAGCTGTCTGTCGCCACAAAGCCAGCGGGGTCCTCTCTAAGGCAGGGAGGAAAGGTCTAGACTCTTGACCTACAAAACGCACTTCCAGAGATCCTCAGCCACCCCGCCTGGCTCTCCCCCTTCAGACACCCGGGGCCTCATCTTACCATGTAGCCCCTGGCATTCCCTGGAAGCATCCCCTTCATCTTCTACCCACCCAAGGCCACCATCGAGTCCCCCAAAACCCTCCATCTCATTTGCTCCCTGCACCCCATCCCACCCTGGGCCTCACAGATTGTCAGGGGGCTGCAGCGTGTCCATCTTCTTTGGAGGCCCCTCCTGTCTCTGGCCCAGGACCAGGAGCGCAGCATCAGCAGAGGAGGACTGATTCTGGGAGTGTTGGAGCAGGGGTCAGCTCCAGCCAGCACCCAACCTGGTCCCTAGGGCATCCACCGTCTGCCTGGTCCCACCTGCATGTCCAGGAAGGCCTGCATTGTTAGGAGCTCCACCAACCGCTTCTCGATGATGCCCAGGAAGAGACCTATGTCCCGATCCCGTGTGTGGGTCCTGACTCCAAGGAGGTCATCGATGATCCTGCTGTCACAATGGGCCTTGGTGAAGAGGAGCTGGATATCTGGGGTCAGGGAGGGACCTGTAGTCAGGGATGTGCCAGCCCATTCTACAGCAACACAATCCAGCGCTGAAGGCTGAAAGGAACTTAGCCCAGCTCAGACATCGAGATAGCACTGTACACCTAACCTCAGGGCTCAGGAGGCCAAATGCAAACCTGACCAATGTCCCCTTTCTTACATACCTCAACTAGGAACAAACTCAACCTCCACCTGACCAACGGGTGCCCTGCTCAGGATGCTGCCAACAAGACACACACACACGAGCACCAGTGAGGCACTGAGCTGCTTTTACGGTCCTAACCTCAGACCCCAGTCGCATCTGACCCCTGGTCACTGTCCTTGGCTGACTGGCCAATGTTATGACCCACACTCACACTGACCGCTGTCAGCCACTTGCATTTTATTAACTGGCTACTGCTAATGAAGTAAGCAGATGCCCGTGACTTGAACAGACACTGCACCCAACCCAGACCCAGAATGACCCCCACGATTCTGAATGCTGGGTCTTTTTATGTAGCTTCACTGCATTTCCATGTATTCTTTAAAATGTGCATCATTTCTATATTTTAACTTCCTAAGGGAAGCCTCAGTGACATTGATAATAACAATTAAAAATGACCTAAATGGCCATCCACAAAGAAATGCCTAACTCTGCAGCAGCCATGTTGTTATGGGTTCAATTGTGTCATGCAAAATTCATTGTTGGAGTCCTAGCCCCCAGTACCTCAGAATGCAACCTGATTTAAAAATACGGTCATTGGAGATGCTTTAGTTAGGACAGTATAGGGCTGGGGATTTAGCTCAGTGGTACCGCCGTCTGCCTCGCAAGCGCAAGGCCCTGAGTTCAATCCCCACTACCAAAAAAAATAAAGACACTGTGGAGTATGATTAGTGTCATTAAAAGGAGGGTGGACACGGACACAGACACAAACAGGGAAGATGATGTGAAGAGACACAGGGAGAAGCCATCAGCAAGCCAAGGAGAGACGCCTGGAACAGACCACCCTCAGCCCTGAGGAGAAACCAGCCCTACTGACAACATGGCATCAGACTTCCAGCCTCCAGACTGTCAGACAATACATTTGTTGTTTAAGCCACCCAGTGTGTGGAGAATCATTCCTTTGGGGGTTTGTTCAGTTGTTTAGTGGTACTACTGGGTACATCCCCAACCTTTTTTTTTTTTTTTGAGACAGGGTCTCACCAAGTGACTAACTTGCCCAGGCTGGGCTCAAACTTACAATCCTCCTGCCCCAGCCTCCCAGACTGCTGGGATGACAGGCGTGTGCCACCACACCTGGCTCAGTTGGTGATATTCTGATATGACAGCCCTAGCCCTCACATGCAAACTAATTTGTGACAGGTCGCAGACTTCAGTATGGATGCTAAAATCGCAACTTTGTGGTGGAAAACTCAGGAGAATGGCTTCAAAACGTCGGAGCAGGCACCTCAGAATGGGTAACACTGAAATGTCTGGGAGTAAAGAGCGCTGGGGGGGCGGGGCGGGGGGGGCCACAACTCACAGGCTCACGTGTCAGCCCGAACTCTGGGATTTCCTAATAGATCCCAACACAGACCCACACGATGAGCCAACAGTCCCACACCTGGGCCTCCCCGGACAGACGGCCATAAGACAGTTTGGATGGGTGGGTGGATGGATGGATGGACAGTCCGTGCGTGGACAAGCGGATGGATGTGAGGTGGAATACTAAGTGCACAAATCTGTCCTGGGACAGGCTCCTCCGAGGACTCCACATCTTTCCCGAGGGCGCTTACCGGCCTTGAGCCTCTCCAGCAGCTCCCGCAGGCTCTGGCACCGGGCCTCTAGCTGCTCAGCCTCGGCGCACACGACGTCCACACGCTGCTGCAGGGCAACACGCTGCTCCTCGAGCAGGCGTGGGCTCTCCGAGCGCACCCGCTCGCTGGCCAAGGCCTCCCGGATCTGCGGGGGGGGGGGGCCCGGGGCGCTGAGCGCGGGGCGGGGGCGGGGGCGGGAAGAAGGCGGCGGGGCGGACCTCACCCACCTCTTGGATCTCTTCTCTGAGGTAGTGTAGCTCTGAGTTCTGCTCGTAGATGAAGTTAAACTCGGCGAAGTTGCGCTCCTCGACTGGGCGAGACGGGAAAGGCGGGGTCCAGAGGGACAGACGGAGATGCGCAGCCAGGAAACAGGGACGAAGCGGTCACACAGCGGAGAGAGAGGTGTTGAGAAAGACGCAGCCAGAGACAATGGGAGACAGAGATGTAGGCAGGTGGAGCGACAGGGCCCAGAATTACAGCGTGATTCCGAGTGAAAGCGACCGAGAGGGCCAGCGACAGAGATGGAGAGATACAGAGAAAAGTGGAGATGCTGGGAAAGAGGGCGACAGTGCAGGGACAGGAAAACAGAGGGCGTCGGGTGGGGGAGGCGGGCAGAGAACAAATGAAAGGGCAGGTGCACGTCCGAGGGCGACAGGAACCACAGGGAAGGGGCACGGACGCCAGACAAGGCGGGGTCGAGAGACTGAGGACGGGCTGGGGACAGGAGCGGGGACAGACAGGCCTGACCCTACGCCGGCGGGGCGGCAGGGACGGTGACCCGGGCCGGTCCGCGCCTGCTGCAGGGCGCCCACTCACTCTCCAGGTACTTCTGCACCAGCAGGTCGGGGTCGCTCTCGCCCGTCAGCTGGGACAGTTTAGTCAGGGCGTCCTCATACCGCAACACCAGCCTCTCCTGGGAGGTCTTTCGGAGTCCTTCCGCCGCCTCGCGGACTGGGGGAGCAGCAGGGTCCCAGGGGTTGGCCCCGCCCACGTCCACCGGGGCCCGCCCCTTCCCTTCCGCCAGGCCCCGCCCGTTTTCACCAGCCACGCCCTTTCCCCTTTCCGCCAGGCCCCGCCCCGCACAGGCGCGGGACACCTGGAGCCTTCTGAGCCGCTCTGGGCCGGCCGTGAAAGTCAGGCGGCCCGGGCCTCACCCCGCTGCTCTTGCTTCTGCAGGATGGCGGGATCCGGCTGCCGCTCGTTGTTCTTGAGCTTGAGGAAGCGATGCAGCTGCTCCAGGTGCGACACCTGCCTCAGCAAGATCTGCGCCTCCGTCTCGCTCTGCGCCACCTCCTTCTCCGCCCGCTCCCGCAGCATGCCCATCTTGGCCTTCGCCTCCTCCCTGGGGCAGGGCAGTGGACGGGGGTCAGCCTACAGTCCTCGGAGGAGCAGTGTCAGGGAGGTGACAGGGATGGGGCAGTCAGCTTGGAGTTACAGGGGTGGGGTCCCGGGTACGGGGCACAGTCCGGTTGCAGTTGCTTGTGGTCACGACGAAAAGCAGAAAACATTCTAGGCTCCCAGAGCCGGGTCAGGATGGGGTCATGGGCAAAGTTAGGGCTGGGGTGCCAGGCCTGGTAGGGATGTACCAGCCTCAGCCACCGGTGGGCATTGCTGGGGCGCACACGGGTATCAGGGAGCCCGGGAATTATTGTGTGACCTGGAAGAGGGGGAAAGACGATGAGGTGGCCCAGGTAGAGAACACGCGGACTCCATGAGGTGAACCCAGGGATGAGGTAACCTCGACATCTCTGGGCCTCCTGATAACGGGCGGTGACGGACGTCACCACCCTTTGAGCACACACCCTTTAGGATACTGGGAAGGGCTCCAAACCTCTCACCCCTGCCCTGCTCAACTGTGAACGCTGCTTTTAAGCTTTTGATGTAGTGCCCCCAGCTGTGAATTCAGCGAGCTCCCTGCCTGCTTCAAGGGCACAGAGACACTGGCCCGGGAGACATAACAAGCCATTCTCCTCAGAGACCAGTCTAGTTCCCACCTCCACCTTTGCCAGTCCTGGGTGCCTCGACTCCGAGCCCCAGCTTCTCGCTCCACTCAGATGCTGCCCTTAAGGCCAATTTAGGCCAGGCCTCCAGGTGGGAAGCCTGGCCTGACAATGGCCAGCACAGGTCACAGTGCTGGCTGCAGCAGCCACGGTGCTTTCTGTGCCTGGGGCTCCACGCCACCTGAGGGCCAGGGAAGGGGGACCCCAACTCCCCGAGAGTCAAGCCCTACAAGGATCAAGTTTCAGCAGCAGATGCCCTCCATCTGCACCACCCTGGCTCAGTACACGGAACTGAGGCTCCCACAGGCAGAGTTTCGCCCCAGATGCTCGTTCCTGACCACACCCACAGCCGAAGCTAGGGGGCTCTACACAGGGAAACCTCAGGAGGGGACATCGAGGCCAGGGCAGGAGGAGGTCAGAACCCTATGTAAATCGAAGCCATGGGTATGGTCAGGGCCCTGAAGGGGTCAGGTGAGAAATGAAAATTAGCAGGAAAAATGAGCAAAGTACTAGCCAGGTGTGGTAGCACATGACTGTTGTCCCAGCACTCCGGAGCCTGAGGCAGGAGGATTGCCACGAATTCAAGGCCAACCTGAGCTACATAGTGGGTTCAAGCCCACCCTGGACTACATAGTGAGATCTAAGAGAGAGAGAGAGACACTAGTGGTTTCCAGGGGATTGGCTGGGGGGTGGGGGGCAGCTGCTCAGTGAGTGAATTTCCCCTTGAGGTGATGAAAATGTTTTAGATCTGGATAGATGTGATAGTTTCAAAACACTATGATTCTATTAAATGCCACTGGGCTGTACGTTTTTTAATGGAAATTTTTGTTATGTGCATTTGAAAGAAGGAGGGAGGGAGGGAGGGAGGGAGGGAGGGAGGGAGGGAAGCTATCACAGACGGTGAGGAAGGCCTGGGCTTTAACAGATGTCATGAGGAATCAGGAGCCAAGAGCAAGAAGAGGTCCTGAGGGACAGCAGACACTGGGCAGAAGATAGGAAAGCCCTGGAGCCCATGAGGACAGGGCTGCAGCTGGGAAAGGAGTGGAGCCCACTAGAGCCTGGCGGGACAGAGAAGCTGCGGCCTGCAGCGGCCTCGAGCCTCGATTCTGTGTCACACAGCTGTTCAGCTGAAACTCTGGCTGGCTGACCCTGATAAATAACCCACTTCTCATTTGCCAGATGCTTGCTGGCTCCAGACCCCTGCTGCACACAGCACAGGGCCATAATCTTGGTGCTCTCTACATCCATGTGCTAGAGGCAGAGGTGGAGCTGACAGGACCCTTGCGCTGCACACACCCAAGGAGCAGGACCATGCCCAAGGAACTGGGTAACCATTGGGGGAGAGAGAAAGGGGCACACTGATTAAAAACAAGGGCTGGGGATTTAGCTCAGTGGTTCCACCACCTGCCTCGCAGGCTAAGGACCGGAGTTCGATCCCCAGTACCAAAAAAAAAGAACCAAATTGGGTTCTAAGCTGGCTGTGATGGCACAGACCTGTAATCCCAGCCACTTGGGGCTGAGGCAGGAGATCCCAAGATAGAGGCCAGCCTGGGCAATTTAGCAAAAACCCTGTTTTGAAGATGTTTAAAATGGGCTGAGGATGTAGCTCACTGTGAACCACCTGCCTAGCATACATGAGGCCCTAGAATCAAAAAACAGTTTCCATTCTGGCAGTGTATTTTTACAAGCTTTATTACTAACACTATTAACTAAATAATCTGAGCATCTAGTTCCTGAGTCCTGAGTCTCCCCAGCCACCACTGCCTGTGGCAGGTGCACCAGGCACCCTGCACTGCAGGCCCTACCTGACAGCGTAGGCTGAGGTGGAAGAGGCAATGAGGGTGCTGACCATCTGCTGCAGGAGGTGGATCTCCTGTCGGGGAGAAGGACAAGGACACACTGCTGCTGCCACCCCACGGCTCACCCCACAGCTTTCCCTGGGCCCCGTGCTTCCCCCCAGGCCTGGACCCTCCTGACTGGCTGCCATGAGAGGTGTTTCAGATATCAGAGGAGGCAATGCCGAGCTGCAAGGCTCACAGGGTGGCTCACAAGAGCTCATGGAGGAGACACACTTACCAGGGAATGTTCCTTAGGGGCCACTCAGCCCTCTTGCTAGGCTGGGGAATTTGTATGAATTTTACCCTATACTCTGGGCTGCACAGTGCTCATCATGCCTGTAATCCCAGCACTTAGGAGGCTGAGGCAGGAGGATCAACATGAGTTCCAGGCCAGCCTGGAATACATAGTGAGTCCAAAGTCAGCCTGAACCGTATAATGAGACCCTGTCTCAAAAAATAAAAAATAGGGCCGGAGACTTAGCTCAGCAAGTGCCACTGCCTGCCTGACAACTGCAAGGTCCCGCAAGGTCCCAAGTTTGATCCCCGGTATCAAAATAAATAAAATAAAAATAAAAACAACTCCAAAAAAAAAACATAAAATAGAAACTAAGGAGACAGGTGGCCTGGCTGCAGGCAGGGGCTGTGTAGGAATGAGGTGGAAGAGTGGGGGAGGTGAGGATGTTTTTGGAATAGTTCTGGTCTGGGAGTCTTCTTCATATTTACACATTCATGAGGGAGATTAAATCAACAAAGACTGGAGAGAAAACTAAAACTGAATGCAAACAGAAGTGAATGAACCTAGCTGTATTTCAAATGATGAACATAACCACACAGAAAACCAAGCACAGGAACTGTGCCAGGGAACCGGAGTACAATTATCTGAATGTGTGCAGAGCCCCACAGCCCCAAGAGAAAACCAGGCTGCAAGCAGAGCTTGAGCCCTTCGTAGGCGGGGGGAGGCGTGGCAACTCTGAAACTCACTGAAGCTGCTGGTATTATAGACAGCCAAGCTAGGTAGAAATATTACAGGCAGTCAGACAGGGCTGGACCCTCGAGAGAGTCAGTGCAGAGACGAAAACACATTACAGGCCTGGGATGTAGCTCAGTGGCACCACACCTGCCTCTTAAGTGCAAGGTCCTGAGTTCAATCCCCATTACCAAAAACACATTACAACTGGGGCTGGAGGCACATCTGTTGGAGGCCAGGCCTTAAGATAAAGAGGACATGACCAGGCCTACATGCTTCCCCAAGGGATAAGATAGGTGGTGACACCTGGCCCAATAAAGTCCAGACAGACATCAGTCACCCCCATGGGTGACCAAGACCTCCAGATCCAGCCTTTCCTAAAAAAGTTCTTTGTTGGGGCCGGGGATTTAGCTCAGTGGTGCCACCACCTGCCTCGCAAGTGCAAGGTCCTGAGTTCGATCCCTAGTACCAAAAAAAAGTTCTTTGTTCTTCCCATGCAGACTCGCTAAGTGACCTGCTTCCCCATTGGATCAGTATTACCTAAGCGGCTATACTTGTAATCTTATTGGTTGATCATAATTTTGTCTCACATTGTAGCCACCTTGTGATTTTGTTCTATAAAACTTCCTCTGTGAAGTGGAGTTCCCAGCAACCCACTCGGGCCCCCTCCTGGCTCTCAGGAGCTAAAATCTGTCCTTCTCAATTTTTCTTACTCTTTTTTTTTTTTTTTTTTGTACCGGGGATCAAACTCGGGTCCTTGTGCTTGCACAGCAGGCGGCAAAACCGCTGAGCTAAATCCCCGGCCCCAATTTTTCTTACTCTTAAACTCGGTTGTTTCTTAGAATTCATTCTTCAATTTGGGGGAATGCAAACTCGACATATCTGACATCTAGCAGGTTGGGAGCTGTATTATTTCCCCTATGTCCTTTGAAGGTCCTATCTCTGGGAGCCGAGGTTCCAACTGCAGGCGAAGAGAGATGGGAAGATGAAGTGGGGGGTATACTGAGGAAAACCTGGCAATGCTGGATTGAATTTATTTTTCAGTTTTTTTAAAACGAGGTCTCACTATGTTGCCCAAGTTGTCCTTGAATTCATCACCCTCCTGCCTCAGCCTCCTGAGCACTGGGATTATAGGGGTGTGCCACCATGCCTGGTTAGACTGGAATTTGAGGTATCAACAGGAACTAATAATTTTAAGACACATGAGTAGATGTCCCACGCTTCCAGGGAAAGGACCTCAAAGAAGGCTGCCCCCATAGCGCTAAGACTTTAGTGCTGGTGTCTTGGCTTCCCCACACCTACTCCTACAAGAAAAAACCAGGGTTGAGACAGAACAAGCTCAGAATTACTAGTGCTTCTACGAAATGGGTCCTTAAGAACTAGGAGTTTGGGGTTTTTTTTTAAGATAAATCATCTCTCCAAGCTTCCTTGGGCTGAGAGTATAAACTGTCACACACACCCCCTGAGGCCAGCGAATGACAGAAAAGTGACATTTGTGCCCGGACACTGGCAAAGTAGCACATCCATCTGAAAGAAACATGCAGGTGCCGGCCCCAGGAGGGGAGGCTTGATTTTATTTCCACAAGGGAGGGAAGGAGTAGAAGGGCAAGTGATAAAACTGTGTAAAGGGCTGGGGATTTAGCTCAGCGGTTCCACCGCCTGCCTCGCAAGCGCAAGGTCCTGAGTTGAGTCCCCGGTACCAAAAAAAACCAAAATAAATAAAATAAATAAAAAGGCAGGAGGATGTAGCTCAGTGGTAGAGCAGCCAATACTGCAAAACAGATGAACTAACTAACTAACAAATTGGAGATGTGCCCAAAGGACACAGAGTCAGTGTGAAAGGGCACCTGGCCACCAAATGTGAGAAATCTGAACAGCAAAATGAGCAACAGCCACGTGAGTGACAACGCACAGAATAAAGCAAGAACACACAAATGCTTCCTGGTGAGACAAATACACAGCAGAAGAAGCCAGCATGGTGGTGCATGCATGTGATCCTAGTACTCAGGAGACTGAGGCAGGAATATTGCCACAAGTTCAAGGCAGCCTGGGCTGCATAGTGAGTTCAAGGCTGGCCTAAACTACCCAGTGAGATCCTGTGAAAAGAAAGAAAGAAAGAAAGAAAGAAAGAAAGAAAGAAAGAAAGAAAGAAAGAAAGAAAGAAAGAAGAAAGAAAAAGAAAAGAAAAGAAAAGACAGGGAACAGTAGAAAAATCACCCTTTGCAGCCATTGCAGTACTACGCATTCAGGTAGGAATCATTCACAGGCGCTAACAGGGCCCATGAAAGTGCACCGGGACAGGACATTTATTTGGTCTCAGAGAATCTGCCCGCAGACACGTGCTCATCACAGAGAAGGTGAACCCCGTGATCAAAGACAGCCTCGCTGGCCACAGGGTGAACGACATCAGCTGTAAGGCACGGAGACACCTGCTGGCTCGCTCCTGCGGAGCCCCTAAAGCACAGGCCCGGAATCCAACCCCGAAGACCGAAGACCGGCCACGTGCGGGGGAGTGGCACTGCACGGCCGAGGCAGGAAAATCAAATCGGCCTCAAAGGACATGAGCGGGCCGAGCAGGGAACTTGAAATATGGACTTTTTGGGATTCCGGCAACGTTCAAGTTCCTGCCATGGGTAACTACACTGTTGGTAAAAGCACACCGCATCGCCGGGGCTGGGTGATGGAGCTTAGTGGTACAGCGCTTGCCTGATAAGCAGGGGACCCTGATCAATCTCCCAGCACCAAAAATAGCGAATAGCACCTTAGGGGACCACACCCCAGGTTCCCGTGTGTCCCCAGCAGAAAGGAGGCCGCTCTGCCCATCACAGTGCCTCCTCCTGCACTTCCCATCTCCACCTGGATTCCACACTGGGCCCCAACCCAAACCAGGAAGCCGGGATGCCTTGGGGAGGAGCGGCCAGGGTCCCCTTGCCACTCACTGACCTTCTTCAGCTTGCGGTCCACACTCAGGTACCGGTTCCGCTCAATGCGCAACAGGTCCAGCTCCTCCCTCAGGGCGGAGTTGCGCATGAGCTGGACATTGAAGCGACAGGTGACCTGGGAGCAGGAACACGGAGTCTTGCAGCCCAGCCTGCCACCCTCCCCTGCTCAGCTGTGCATCGGGCACTGGCGAGACAGGGACCAGCCAGTTCCCACCTGGGGGACTCTGAGAGCAACACCTGCCCTCCAGCCCCAGGTCCTTTCTCCTGACGTGGCCCCCTCCTGCCTGGAAGCAAACCCCTCTGCTCGATTCTCCCCACCCCAAGTCCAGGCCAGGACAGAGCCTGGGCCACCTCACCCTGTCCAGCTGGTCCTCCAAGATCTTGATCCTCCGCCGGATCTTGACTTTCTGGTCCAGGGTGAATCCCGGAGCCATGGCAACCTTGCTCTGGGTGAAGATCCGGGCCTCCCACTCCTGGATCTGAAAGAAAGACGATGATGCCCTGTTGGTGCCTGGAACAGATCAAATGCTGCAGGGGGCAGAGCGGCAGTGTGGCTGACATCTGCTGTCCCTGAGGCCCCAGCAGCCCCCAAAGCCCCCAGTCTTCCCTGGTGCCCAACCCTCCACGTGGTTTGGGTGGGGCTCCCAACCCAGGCACAACCCACGGCACTGCAGGCCACGGGCCAGGCCTGGCCAGGACCTCTGCCTCCGCTCCTGGGATTTGGGGGAACCACAAGATGCAGGGTGGGGCTGGGAGGACCCTGGGTCACCGAGGCTGGCAGGCCGAAGTGCAGAGTGCCTGACAGGTGCCAGCGTGAGCCTGACGACGTTGGAGCCCACCTGTGTCTGAAGCCAGCCTCCCACCCGTCCTTCCCACTTCCGTCCTCATCCTCACTTATATGCTCTGTCTTCCCGACTGAACTGAGGGCTTAAAAAGGGCAGAGATCTAAACCGGGTGTGGTGGCATGACTGTAATCCCAGCACTCGCACTTGGGAGGCTGAGGCAGGATGGATTGCCACAAATTCAAGGCTGTGAATTTCATGAACTCACAATGCAGCCCAGGCTGGCCTCGAACTCACAGCGATCCTCCTGCCTCAGCCTCCCGAGTGCTGGATTACAGGCGCGCCCTCCCACACCGGGCTGACCTTGTATATACTTGAGGAGGACATTGACGCTGGTCGGACACCACATGAGCTACCGGCTCGGTGTAGTGCACAGGCCCGACACTAGATGGCGCTACTCTCCTTTCAGGGATGTCGCATCTTTGTAAAAATGAGTTGTCAGGGCCTACTGCGATAAAAATCAAAAGACTGCAAATGTTACCTTACCGCTGGGACAACTAAGCAAAGCACACAGAGGATGCCTCTGCATTCATTCTTACAGCCGCGTGTGAATCTACAATAGCCCCAACTAAACATTCAACTAATTTTTTTTTTTTAATTTTCCATCTTGAAAAAGCAATGACTGCACAGCATAGAAGCGACACAGGAGTCACCTGGGACAAGGGCCGATGTTCAACCAGACTCCAAGAGCAGAAATGTGGCTCAGCGCGCCGAGGCCACATTCCAGCCTGGTAATTACGGCTTTTGACTATGAAATACAGATTTGTGCCAGGCAGGGGGCACAGACCTGTAATCCCAGCACTCAGGAGGCTGAGGCAGGAGGATCAAGTGTTCAAGGTGAGCCTGCGCTACACAGCAAAACTCTATCTCAAAAAAACCCAAATAATAATAAATACAATTATTAACGGTGTGATACTTGGGGTCACTGGAAACAACCAGGGAGCCCAGTGTTACGTTTTGTGAGCCAGCTGTTAAAGCTGGTGGCATGGAGCTGACCATGGCATTAGTTTTCTATTGCTGCATAACTGTCTCAGCCAGCTTCCCCTACTATGACAAAATAACTGGGCCATGAACCTAGGAAGAGAAAAGCCTTCTTCAGCTCACAGTTCTGAAGCTTCTGGCCCAAGATCCAGTGGCCCCATTGCCATGGGCCCTGGGAGGGCACCGGGTGGCAACCGCAGGGGGTGGGTGTGTCAGAGCCTCATCATAGCCAGGAGGTGGAGCGCCCCTGTCTCCTCAGAGAACCCACTTCCTCGGTGCCCGCAAGACAGCATCTCTTCCGTCTGCATCCACTGAGATGGGTCCTAAATGTCACAACCTGATCGCCAGAGGGGCATCTGTCACCCAGGCCTCATTCTATGGGGTAGCAGCAGGTCCCAGGTTCTGCCAGATTCAAGAGGAGGGGATGCTTGGAGCTGTGGCTCATGGGGACATCTTTGTGTCTGCTCACCAGTGGGAGCATGGGCGTCATGAAAATCAGCAAATGCTGAAATTGAGGTACTTTTGACCCCTAGGAGCTGTTTCCCAGTACACTTCTGGCTGACAAGGATTTATTTCAATGGGGGCTAAAAAAGTTACTGGGAAGCCAGATATGGTCCCAGTTACTCAGGAGGCTGAGGCAGGAGGTTCACCTGAGCTCATGAGTTTGAGTCCAGCCTAGGCAATGTAGTGAGACCCCCAACTCAAAAAAACAAAAAAGGACGCAGAAATTCAGGGTTCCAGGAAAAATTAGGACCCATTCATTCAAGGAATTCTTCTCAAGATTAGGAAACATTCTCTTCCAATTTTTTTTTTTTTTTGGTACTAGGGATCGAACTCGGGACCTTGCGCTTGCAAGGCAGGCACCGGAACCACTGAGCTAAATCCCCGGCCCTTCCAATTTTTAAAAGTACCCAGATTTTGCTTTTCACATTTAGGTCCCTGATCCAAGTAGAATTTAGGTTTCTATAACGTGTGGGCAGGAATTTTTTACTTGAACAAATCTAAAGTGTACAATTTGATAAGTTTCAACATAATCCATCACCCCAGAAGTTCCCCCTTTGGCACCCGCTTTGGCAGTTCCTCTCCCTATTCTTGTCCTGCAGCCCCGCCCCTCAGCACCCGCCCACCTGTTTTCTGCCACCATAGATTAATTTACATTTTCTGGAGTTTAATAGAGTAGAACATTACCAGAATCATAGGTTGTGAACTACTCTTTGGGGGGGGGGGGTCTGGCTACTTTCACTCAGAATGACTCTAAGATTTCCCTGTGCTGTTGTATCAACAGTGCACCCCTTTTCATTGGTAAGTAATATGCCATGGTACATCTGTACCAGAATCTGTCCATCTTTCACCCACTGATGGACAAATGGGTTGGTTCAGTTTTGGATTTTACAAATAAAATTCCATTACTGTCAATGTTAATGTACAATTTCTTTTTTTTTTTCCTTTGTTTGGTTTTTGTTTCTTGAGACTGTCTCATTATGTAGCCCATGCTGGCTTTGAACTCGTAGTCATCTTCCTGTGCTGGGATTACAGGTGTGCAACACCACGCTCAGCTCATGTGTGGTTTCTTGTATGGACAAATGCTTTCTTTTCACTTGGGTAAATATCCAGGAGTGAAATCCTACTGTAGGCAGTTTGATCTTTTAGTAACTGCTGCCCTGGTTTCCCACAGAGGCTTTACCATCTTAAAGTCTCACCGGGACTTGACTAATACCCATGAGTCCCTGGGCTGGGGCCTCAGTACTGACAAAAAAAAAAAAGCAGCACTTATAACAGATTGGAAAATTTTTTTTTGGTACCGGGGATCAAACTTGGGACCTTGTGCTTGCGAGGCAGGCAGCGGAACCACTGAGCTAAATCCCCGCCCCCAGAGTGGAAATTTTTTAAATTCATCCTTAGCGCATGCAGTTTAAGAATCACTGATTCATAATTTTTATCCATAAAAACCTAAATGGAGGGCCAGAGGTTTGGCTCAATGATTCTGCCGCCTGCCTTGCAAGCTCAGGGTCCTCAGTTTGATCCCCAGTACCAAAAAAAAAACCTAACTGGAAACTAATTCTGTGTTTTCCTTATGTCTCTCTTGCTCTCTTGTTGTTGAAAGATCCTTCCTGGATAGAGCAGCTGGAGTTGACAGCTCTCCCCTGTGGTCCTCACAGTAGGCTCCGTCTTCTCATTGTCAATGTTTCTTTTGAGAAATCAGCTGTCAGTCTCGCTGCGGCTCCTTTGAAAGCGATGTCATTTTATGCTCTGCCTGCTTTACTATTCCGAAGCTTCCCTGTCCCCTGTAGGATGTGGGTTTTCATCTGCCCCGTTTAGGGCTCTGAGGCCTCCTGGAATCTGTGGGTTTGTTTTTTACTGGTGCTAGTCATTGTCCCACGAGACCTCCACTCCCGTTCTTGTCCTCCTCTCCTTCTGACACTGTCGCTATATTATATTAAACTTTCTTGCTGTGTTTCTTAGCCGTCCTTCCATATTCCCAATTTCTTCTTCCTTTTTTTTTTTTTTTGGTACCAGGGATCGAACTCACAACCTTGCCCTTGTGAGGCAGACACAGTGCCACTGAGCTAAATCTCCGGCCCCTCAATTTCTTTTCTCTCTGTCCTAGATCAAGATGGTCTCTTCAACAAATTCTTTAGTAAGCTGGACACGGTGGCACATGCCTGTAATCCCAGCACTTAGGAGGCTGAGGCAGGAGGATCACAGTGAGTTTGAGGCCAGTGTACACTACCTGCTGAGTTCAAGCCCAGCCTGAACTACTACAAAGCGAGACCCTGTCTCAAAAAGCCAAAAAAAAAAAAAAAATTTCTTTCTTCAGCTTTTATTTGGCCTATTTTCAGTCTCTTCCAGTAGCATATAAACTATGTGAATAGAGGTCCTTGTCTGTTTCATTCACTGTTGTGTGCCTGAGCTTAGAACCCTCAGAATCTGTGTTGAAGGAGTGAAAGTCATGCGTCCTCGCCCTCATGGGGACTTCCCAGTCTCAGAACTGGGGACCCTAACCCCCACCTGACCTGCAGTTTTCCATAATCACATTTCTTAGGGGAAAAGAATCCATGTTATTAAGATAATAAAATCACCCTGCTTGGGCCTGACTCCAGTAAGTATCCATGAAAGGCTAAGGAAAGTGAACTTAAGCGGCCAGCCCCCACCGAGCCACTACACTCCCAGCCCGACCACCCTGAAACCAGAATTCCACTTCCCAGGGGCAGTCAGGTGAGACCGAGGGCTGTGCTAAGACTCACAGAAAATCTCCTGGAAGAAAACAAACCAGCAAACAAAAATGGACCACATGACAGGCAGAATAACGGTCCCTGCACACATCCACATCCTAGTTTCTAGGACCTGTGGTTTACTGTTTCCGTGACTGACCAAACGGACTCTTCGGATGGGATACAGTTTAGGGTCTTGGGACGGGGAGATCTCCTGGGTCTTGGGGGTGGGACCCAGTGTCACCACGGGGGCCTAATAAGTGAAAACGGAGTACAAGGGGTGGAGAAGGCATGGGTCAGAGAGATGCAGCCATTGCTTGCTTTGAAGGCAGGGAAAGGGACCACGAACCAAGGTGAGGGGGCACTGAGGAGCTGAAAGCAACTGAAAACACACCGTCCCCTTGAGCTGCCAGAAAATGCAGGCCTCCAGCCCAAGAATTTTTTTGGTTTTTTGCTCTTTTTCTTTTAAACTCAGGAACTTGCATTTGTGAGGCAGGCATGGAACCAATGAGCTAGATCCCCATCCATGTTTGTTTGCTTTTTGAGACACGGTCTCACTATGTACCCCAGGCTGGCCTGGAACTTGAGGTGATCCTCCTGCCTCAGCTTCCCAAATACTGGGATTCCAAGTATGTGCCACCATGCCCAGCAGAACAGCAAGACTGTGTGGTCATTTGTTACAGCAGCAATGAGAAAGCGATACAGACTACCAAGGGGAGTAACTTTCAAACTCTGGTGAGCCAGCAATGTACAAGAAAACATTTGGTTTAGACTTTAGGCAGGTGGGATTTTTAAATGAAAAGTAGGTTAGAAATAGCAGAATGAATCTCACATAGGGGAAAAGTTACTTGGTGAAACTTCTGTCTGAGATCTGTTTGTGTGTATGTTTATAGCTCTATACATCCAGGTGTACGTGGACCGTATCACAAGGAGTCATGGTCGCAAAAACTTGGACACAAGCCTAGAGAAATCACATCGTTTGCAAGGTCAGAAAGCACGGTCTCGAGGCGATGGATTAGAAATCTGTCTCGATTCTGCTGTCCCCATTGTCCTTTTGCAGAGGGAGAAACGGGCCCAGAGAGGCAAAGACACACTCACAGACAGCCACACAGCCCCGAGGTGGCAGAGCCGGGATCCGCGGGCCGGCCCGGTTTTGCAGACTGAGAACGTGAGCAAACACCACCGCAGCGCCTGCCCTGCGCACCCACCTGCTGGTCCAGGACTCGGCTCTGCTCCTGCAGCTCCTCTGCCTCCGCCTGGGCCTGGACCCTGCACCTGAGCAGCTGACCCATGCTCTCCAGCCTCTCGCTGTCTCGCAACCGCTTCGCCTGGCTCTGGGCCGCGCCGATCTGCATCTGGAGCTTGGCCCGCGCCTCCTCCAGGCCCCGGATCTCCTCCCTGCCCAGGCCGGGGTGCGGGAGGGGACCAGGCTCAGCGGGGCTAAAGGCTGGACCCCCGCTGCCCCGGACGCCCCTCCCCGGGCAGGCCGGCCCCTCACAGCTGCTTCTGGATGCGCTGGTGGACCTCCTTGCTGTAGGTCTGTCTCTCCGTCTCCATCACCTTGCACTGTCGCTGCAGTCGGCTCAGCTCCCAGTCTGGGGAGGGCGGCCCAGGCAAAGACGCTACGGGCACCTGGACCTCCAGCACCCGCCTCCCTGGGACCCAGGAATTCTGAGCCCTTAGAGTTTCACAAACTGCAAAGGAACTTCGGACCCAGCCCCAACAGCCCTTCAGGACGTCTCAGTTCCCGGTTTCCTCGGGCTCCCTCCTAGCTACACCCCAGTGACCTCGGGATTCCTTCCCGCTCCGACTTTGGGCGGGGGCCTGTTCCTACCACTAGAGGGCGCCCCCTGGAAGGCCAAGGGTCCTCCCAGGCCAGGGCCCCTACCCGGCTCCCCCCTTCCCCTCCGCCCCACCCTCCCGCCTCCTGCCCCTCTCTGCTGGTCCCCTGGGCCTCAGGCGCACCCTTTCCTGCCTGAACTAGCACCAGACTCCTCCTCAGCCACCCTGCACAGTTCCCAGGGGTCTTCCAGGGACTCTGCTCCTCCCCCTGCTCACAGGCCCCAAGGCGCCCCAGCCTCAGCTCCTCAGCCTGGTGTTGGCGTTCAAGGCTCCCAGTGAACTGACCCTACTCCTCTCTCCGGTCCCGCCCACCAGCTCCCACCTGCCAAGACCTAGTGGTTCTCAACCAGGTGCAATTCTGCTGGGGAAAGGGGGGTTACTGACAACTGATGAGAAGAAGCCAAGGACAAAGCACCGGCTGGGGCGAGGATAACAAAGAATTATCCCACCTCGACTGTCAACAATACCGAGGTTGAGGAATCCTTCTTTAGCCACACACCGTTCTCTAAGCAAACACCCGTCCCTTCCTTCGCCCCACAGCAATTCCTGGGAGGAGTTCGGGCCCCAGCAAACTTCGCTGCCGGAAGTCTTCCCGGACCCCTCCGCTGCCTAGGCCTGGCCCACCCATCGCAGCGGGCCACCTCCGCCGGGCACACGTCTCTTCCCCACTAGAGGGCGCTCCTGAGAGCCCTCTCTGCCCCGATCCAGAGGCAGCGGACCAGGAACGCCGGGGCGCTGAAGACGGGAAAAGAAAGGGTGGATTGAGAAAGAACACATGAATTACCCAGGCCCTCCTGGAAGACCTCGCTGCCCTCTGAGCGGATGCTCATTGCAGAGAGTCCCAAAGGCATCATGGCCAAAGAGGGCGGGTCTCCTGTAGGCAAGGACACGGAGACTTCAAACAGAGGACAAGCGAAGGGCTGGGAGTTGCAAGAGGGCGACGCACAACCGCTCTGGCCTTTCTCTGAACCTCAGTTCCTCCAAGGGGCTGGGGGTCGACGTCCTGATCTCCCACCACCCACACGTCGGACTTGGTCCGGGCTCCGGGGCTGGCCCTCGGCATCTCCGACGCCGGGCTCCCTAGGACAGGAGAAGGGGACGCCCCAGCCGGCCGCGGAATGGGGCAGCCCTACCTGCACGAGTACCCTGACCTATCCTCGGTGCTGCAAGCTCACTGTTGTGATCTGGTTACTGGGGAGATAAGAGGCCAATGAGGCGGAGGACAGCGCCCAGGGAGGGGCTGAGGCGGCGGGGAGGCCGGGAGGCCTCAGGGGCGGGACGGGCTAAGATTGACAGGCTGTCGGGTCTGCAAGGGGCGGGGCGGGGCTTCGGGCTGCAGTGGGGAGGAGCCAGGGACCTGCAATGGGCGGGGAGGAGTTCAGGCCCTGTGAAGGGGCGGCTGCGGAGTGCGCAAAGGGCGGGGCTGCGGGGGCGGGGGAGGAGCCAGAGGCTTTACGGGGGAGAGGGGAGGAGCCAGGAAAATATTCTGAGCAGGGCGTGTAAAGGGCGGGACAAAAGGAGGGGCTCGGTACGGTAAAGGGGGGGGGTCCCTCGGGGATTGGCGAGGGGCGTGGCTCAGGTACTTAAGGCTACAGAGAGACAAGGGGAGAGGCCAGGAGTGTTTAAGGGGTGGGGAAAGGGAAGGGGCGTGGGTACTGTAAAGGGCAGGGCCTCTAGCGCTGGCGAGGGGCGGGGCTGCGGGGTTGACAGGGGGCGGAGCCAAGGGCTGGCAAGGGGCGGGGCTCCGGTAGTTAAGGGCCGGGATGGGGAGCTTCAAGGTTGGAAAAACTTGCAAGGGCTTGGTGGGAGGGCGACGAAAAGGGGGCTACTGGGGAGACTCTGGGGCTCCAGGAGACTGCAGGTGGTCGGGATGGTCTGTTTGGGGAGCACTGGGCTGTGAAAGTAGGGAGAGGCAGGAGCTGAAAGAGCCTGGAGGGAATGTCTGGAAGGCTTTAAGGCCAGGATAAGATCCTACGAGACCAGCCGGAGAAATGCGTGCCTTAGGGTAAGACCACGTTATTTTAAGAATTCAATAGCAAGAGGCGGTGCGGACACAGGGACTTGTGAGAGAGAGGAGCGCTCACCACGACCTCAGGACCTCAGGTCCTCGCAGACTCACTACGCATGCGCAGCCAACGGCTTGCAGAGAAGCCGCCAAAAGTGCTTGGCCACAACCTTCAGCGTCGGCGCCCGCCGAGGCCATGGGCGTGGTCTCCCCTGGCCACACCCTCTCACCGCAGAGCACGCCCCCGCCGCCCGCTGCTGTCCACGTGGGCCTCCCAGGCCGGCTGGCAGTGGGCGCCTCTCCCTGCAGGCTGGGTGTGCCCGCCGCCTGTGGTTTCCTGTGGGAGGAAGAGGCCGTGAACGCTCAGCTCTGCTCGCATCCTCAGAGGCCAGGGTGGGGAAGAGGCCGCCTCCGTCTTGGGTCTCCAGATTCTTCCCCTTCTACAGAGCCCTAGGATGGGGACCCCGCCCCGACGTCCCCCAGGGTACCCCAGCCCGGAGCTAATTCAACTCAGGGAACCTGAGTGCTACACTGCTGTTCCCACTCCCCCAGCTCAAGTCTCCACCTTCCTAGCGACTGTTCCTCTCCTCCCAGAGCTAAAAGGCAGCTCCCTAACTCCCAAACCCTGCACTGTTAGACACACACACACACACCGTGCCCCTAACTTTTCCTTCAGGGACTTAGTCTTTCTAACTCCCCTCAGGATCTGAGTTCAGACAGTCTCCATCCTTCTCAGGAATTTAAATCCAGGGCTATTTATTCTCTTCCCCTAGGGACCCTCATTTTGAATTCCAAACTTTAGTCCCGGGACCCAATGGATCCAAGAAGTCGCTCTTTCCCTAATTCCTAGAGATGGTGAACCAGGATCCTCCCGAATCCTCTCAGGGCCCTAATGCCTGGTATAAGTAGAATGGATGCGATCGTGCTGGCTGTGTGCTAAGACTACTCTAAGAACTGTACTTACTAACGTATTTACTATTACCTCTACTTTACAGATAAGAAACACCGGATGTTAAGAGTAGGAAGTATTTTTTGGGAGAAAGGTAGCTTCTAAGAGAGACAGGAAAGTGGGTTGCCTGCCCACTCGCTTCTCAAGGGAGCTATATAGAGCAAAGCCATGAGGTGAAGGGGGTATAAGGTGGGACGAAACTATAGCCAATTACACCGCGCCTGCCTTGCAAGTGCAAGGACCTGAGTTCGATCCCTGGTACACCCCCCCCCGCAAAAAAAAACATAGCCAATTAATAAGATTACAAGTATGGTCGCTTAAGTAATATTGATCCAATGGGGGGCTGGGGATTTAGCTCAGTGGTTTCACCGCCTGCTGCAAGCGCAAGGACCTGAGTTCGATCTCTGGTACCAAAAATATATATATATGTGTATATATATTGATCCAATGGGAAATCACAAGGTGGGTATGAGGTGGAACAGAACTATGATAAACCACTAAGATCACAAGTATAGTCGCTGAGGTAATATTGATTAAATGGGGATCAAATGGAGAAGCAAGTCATGTAGCAAGTACATGGACTGAACAAGAACTTTTCCTGGAAGGTATGGGCCAGGGATAGTTTGGTCACCACCCAAGGTGATTGATGCCTATTTAGAATACCAATCACTAGGGCTGGGATGTAGCTCAGTGGCACTATACCTGGCCTGCCTGGCAAGCACAAGGTTCTGAGCTTGATCCCCGGTACCAGGAGAAAAAATATATCAGTCACTGCTGTTCATTTCTAGGGAAAATATGCAGGTGTAGTCATTTCTCCTTGTCTTGAAGCCTGACATTTAATGAATATACCTCCAGCCACAGTTGCAATATGTTCTTCTGTACTAACTCTCTGAGGACCGGGGATTTAGCTCAGCGGTTCCGCCACCTGCCTCGTAAGTGAAAGGTCCCCAGTTTGATCCCCGGTACCAAAAAAAGAGAAAATGTGTACTAACTCTGTGGAGGGTCCACCCCTGTCTGGCTGCCTATAATATTTTAACTAACCTAGCTGTCTATAATACCAGCTTTCAGGAGGCTGAGACAGGAGGATTGTCATGAGTTCAAGGCTAGCCTGGGCTACATAGCGAGACCCTGTCTCAAAAGACCCACACACAAAAACAAAAGAAAGAAAAATACACTGAGGCATAAAGAGGTTATTAGTAATATGCCCAGAATCATACAGCCAGTGAGTAAAGGACCTTGGATTTGAATCCAGCCCCTCTGGCTCTAAGGTCTATGCTATACTTGTACTCACTCCCTCTGGAGGGTCCAAACCACCCCACCCAGCTCTGGCCTCATCTGATGCCCAGATCCCCCCCCCCATCCAGCTCCCCAGCTCTCGATTCACGTGGACCCCAACACTTGGTGCCCTACCAAGCACTCCAGGTGCACAGTTAAAACTCAGTCCCTAGTACGTGCACTGCATGCCTATGAAACCCCTCACTGCTTCCCGCTGCACTTAGCAGAGCCTCCGAGCTCCTCCCCCAGTCTTCAAGGGCACCCTTTGATTTCCCATCCCTCCCTCCTTTGGCTGCCTGTCCTCCAGCCACACTGGCCCTTCTGTCTGCTCCCCAAACAACTGGAGCTTGTTCTCCAGAACCTTCCCACTTCCTGTTCTCCTGGCATCAAAGGATTCCCATCTTCAAGTCTCAGCTTCCAGATCACCTCCTTCAAGAGGCCTCCCCTGATTCCCTGTGCTCCCACCCCCTCTTATCTCTATTGCTCTGCTTCCTCTAAAACACTCAGCACTCTCTGAAGGTTGTGTTCCTCAGGGACCGTTTCTTTTATTGTCCATCTCTCCTGCTAGAAGACAGGCCTCAGAACTGCTGAGCTCCCAGGTGCTTTCTTCATGATTAGTTGCTGCTTCATAGTACGTGCTCGGTAAGTGTTCCAAGGAAGACAGGAATGGCTTGGGTGTGTCAGCATGCCAATATTACCTTCTTCATCCAGAATATCCATCACAATCACTGTTACCAGCATTAGCATATTGTCAGTGGTACCATACCCAAAACACAGATGAGGAAACCGAGGCTCCGGGAGGTGAAATAACAGCCCCAGTCACCCAGCCTGGAAATGATGGCCTTGGGAGTCTTGACTTCCACCTCGGGGCCCCTTTCAGAGTTTCGCATCTTTCTCCCATCCTGGAACCTGGCCTCCTCCGAAGGCTCAGGCCCTGGCCCTCTCACTACCCAGCCCCAAACTTCCCGGCCTGGCCCGAAAGCAGAGGTCCCATCCCAGGGCGAGCCCCAGGCCGCCGCCCTCAGATCGAGGAGCGCACCCCCGCCCCCAGGCCTGCCCCACCCCGGCTCGGAGAAGCCCGGCAGTTGCCGTCTAGGGGCGCTGGGAGGGGGGCAGAGAAGGAGGAACCCGAGAGGGCCCTCCCACCGCTGCTGCGGGCCCGGCGGGGTGCGGTGGGGGTGGTATAAAAGGGTCGGTATAGATAGAGGAGCCCAGAAAGAGACCGAGCCCGAGAAGGAGGCCGAGAAAGTGAGGGACTGCGAGAGGCAGCGAGAGGCAGCGGCGCTAAAGGGCTGGGGGGTGCCGCCGAGGGGGAAGGAGAGGGAGAAGGGCGGGGCGCAGAGGCCCAGCGAGGGACCAGGCTCCGACCCTGACTTTTTAGGCGGCTCTCGGTAAGTTTCCAGTCCGTTATTCGGACTGGGATTTCTTTATTGACTCGGGGGTGCAGCAGTCCGGGACAGACCCCTCCAGGTGGGGAAAGCTTCCCACTTCCGACCCCCATGGAAACCCTTGTAATTTAAGAAGTGGTGTCTTAGCACTTGGGGTGGGGATCCAGGACGGGGTGGTTCTGGCATGAGTTGGGGGGGGGGGCAGCAGAGCCCCCAACGGGAAAACTCCCCAGGACTCCATTGTCCTGAGGGCCCTGAGATCGGGAGGGGCCTGAGGACCCCTCCATTCTGGGGGCCCCCAGGTCCCTCCGTGGGGTCGCCGAAGGCTGGGGAGGTCGGCCCCCTAGTCTCCGCCCCCACTCCCCCAGCAGAGATCCGTCCCTGTCTCCAGGTGTCCACCACAGCTGGCAGCGGGCGGGGTGGGCACCTCGTGGACATGGCCAGAGGCTGGGGTTTCCCTGGTGCTTGGAGCCAGAGGGGGTGAATGAGTCACGGGTGACTCACCCGGGGCCCCCTCCTCCCCCCACCCAGGAAGGGAGTGGTGTGAGTCAAGGATGCCTGTTGCTAGGCACGACCACTAACTCCTGATACATTGGAGAGGGGCAGGTTCAATTTAAAATTTCATATATTGGCCTGCATGCCCCCAGGGACAGATTCTAGGACACAGGGCTACACTGCTAGTCCTACTCCTCCCAGCACCCAAGAGCCAGGCTCTGACAGTCTCCGTCCTTCCTCGGAGGAACCCAGGAGTCTGGGACTCAACCTCCTCCTCCCCTAAGGGACACAGAGTTGTCCCAGCCGCTCCTCTCTCAGAGCCGGCGTCAGGCCCAGCCTCCTCCCTCGGACCCGCCCGGACCGGGGTCCAAGACCCTCCTCTTCCTCAGGCCAGGGGCCCTTGGCTCCCCCGCCTCCCTCCCAGCCTCTCGATCCTCCGCCTGCTGACTGCCCCGCCCCTAGGCTCCCATCTCAGCCATGTCGCTCCTCCTGCTGGTGGTCTCTGCCCTTCACATCCTCATCCTCATCCTGCTTTTCGTGGCCACTCTGGATAAGGTAAGCCTTCTTGGGGGCGGGGCTCTCGCTCCGGCCACGCCCTTCTAAAAAACCCCACTCTAGCCCCGCCCTCTTTCCTGGCCTCAACCCTGCACCTCTCCACCTCTACCCTTCCTTCCCACACCCTCTCCTCCCCCTGACCCACCTCCTTTCCTCCTGCAACCCTGCCCACCCTCCGCCCTCGCCCTGCTCCTCCCCCTTCCCGGACCCCGCCCACCTCCCCTTCCTAACCCTACCTGGCCTCCTCATCCACCCCAGTCCTGGTGGACCCTCCCGGGGAAGGAGTCCCTGAACCTCTGGTACGACTGCACGTGGAACAACGACACCAAAACGTGGGCCTGCAGTAACGTCAGCGACAACGGTGAGGGCCCAGGGCAAGGACAGGGCTGCAGAATGGTTGGGGCCCCCAAGTCTCCTCCTGGCCCTAACTTTTCAATGCGCAGGCTGAGCGGTTGGGGTGGCGGCCCCCACCGATTTGGTTGGTAGTGGGCAGCTGCTCCTGTAACAAAGAGGATGGGCCCAGGGATTTAGCTCAGTGGCACCACACCTGCTTTGCAAGTACAAGGTCCTGAGTTCAATCCCCAGTACCAAAATAAATAAATAAATAAAAATAAAGAGGATGGGCCAACAGCACGGCCCAGCACCATCCCCTTAGGCCTCAGAAAGGCTGCAGGGCTGATGGCTTTGTTTGGGCTACAGGTTTAAGGAATGAGGAGAGAGACTGGAAAATTTTGAGAAGGCTCTATTTCCAAAGGTCTAAGCAGAGGAGCTATTGTTCTGAATGGTGCATGGGAGGGGGCAAGGGTGGAACCACATTAGGATTCCAAATTCTAAGGGGACAAGGACTTGCACCCCCTGCAGTTTCAAGGGAAAGAAGGTGGAGCTGAGATAGAAGAGCACTTGCCTAGCATGGCCCAGCTCTGAGTTCCATCCCCAGTACTCCAAAAAATAAAATGTGAAAGATGAAGTGCTTTTCCCCCAAGATCAAAGCAAGCAGTTTGCTCTCTTTTCTTTTTAACCTTGTAGTACTGGCATTAGCCAAAACAAAAGAAAGAAATGGAAGGAACTAGTCAAAAGTTGCTCTGTTCTTAGGAGACATTTTTGTTTATATAGAAAACCCTTAAAATTCTGCAAAGCAGCCACCAGAGCTGATCCAGGAATTTAGCAAGTTCAGCTCAAGGTCACAGAAGTGAACTCCTAGGTGTCTAAGCTGCGTGGCTCTGAAGGGGCCAGGGGTACAGCGAAGGGGTAAAAGACGAGCAAACAGGGAGCTGAGTCCAGGCCTCCTGTGACCTCACCTCCGTGTCCCCCTGCTGCAGGTTGGCTGAAGGCTGTGCAGGTACTCATGGTGCTGTCCCTCATCCTGTGCTGCCTGTCCTTCATCTTGTTCATGTTCCAGCTGTACACCATGCGTCGAGGGGGGCTCTTCTACGCCACCGGCCTCTGCCAGCTCTGCACCAGTAAGCATCACCCCCCACACTCCAGGAACTGGGGGGACCTGGAGGCGAGGGGGTGGGGGACAGTGCTGGGGCCGGGAGAACAGATCTCTGCAGAAAGAAAACCTTTTCCAGCATCTCAAGAACCACCTGAGGTGTCTCCCAGGATGCCCCCTCTGCCCCAGGGACTGGTGGGAGTTGTAGCTTTTGGTGACTCCGGGCACAGTTTTGACATGTTTCTGAGTCATGGGGGAACTCAGGGCTCCCAAGGAGCCCAAGCTGGGGAAAGGAGTTTGGGTAATTTGGGTCCCAGGAATGGGGGTGACTAATGAGTACCCCGGAAGGGATATCTGAATCATAGTAGTAATGTTATTATGTCATCCAACCACTATTTCTTTTTTGTTGTTGTTTTGTTCTTTGTTTTTGGAGACAGGGTCATGCTATGTAGTTCAGGCTGCCCTTGAACTCACTGTGTAGCCCAACCTGGCCTCAAATTCACAACAATCCTCCCTCTTCAGCCTCTCAATTGCTGGGATCACAGGCATGTGTCATCATGCTTGGCTTATCAAACCACTATTTCTTACAGAGCCACCATGTATGAGACACTTTGGAGAGATTTTACTTTTTAATTTTTTTACTTCAAGCAGCCAAGTGTTCAGTTAATCATAGTCCTTGGGTTGGGGAACATTATACTACTGTATTCTTGTAAAGCCCCTCTCCTGTTTCATTAATTCACTATTGTATTTCTGGCTTGTGAAAAAAAAAAAACCTCATCTGGGCACGGTGCTGCACACCAGAAATCCCAGCACTCAGGAAGCTGAGACAGGAGGATCACCACAAGTTGGAGGCCACCCCGGGCTAAATAGCAGGTTGAAAGCCTGTTTGAACTACCTAATGAGATCCTGTCTCAAAAACACTACAAACCAACAAATAAATAAACAATACCCCAGCACTCTGAGAGGCTGAGGCAGGAGGATCATAAATTTAAACCCAGCTGGGTAATTTAACAAGTTAGCAAGACTCAAAATTACAAAATAAAGACTGGGGATGTAGCTCAGTGCAGAGGCCCTGGGTTCAAACCTCAGTGCCAGAAACAAAAAATTCCATGGGTGGTTGGGGGAGTGGGTAGGTGGATAGCGCGGTGCCATGTTACGCTTGAGCAAATGAGACCCAGAGAGATTAAATTCCCCAAGGCCACTCTGCAGTAGCTCGATGGCTTTCTCAGGGTTGAGAGCCACACTCCGCAGGCCCCACACAGCCCCTCGCGGGTGGGTGGGACAGGCAGCCCCCCTGCCGGCCCCGCGTGACACCAGCCCCGTGTTCCCGCAGGCGTGGCTGTGTTCTCGGGGGCCCTGATCTATGCCATCCACGCCAAGGAGATCGTGGTGAAGCACCCGCGCGGGGGCAGCTTCGGGTACTGCTTTGCGCTGGCCTGGGTGGCCTTCCCCCTGGCGCTGGTCAGCGGCATCGTCTACATCCACCTGCGGAAGCGAGAGTGAGCGCCCCGCCCTGCCCGCTGCCCAGGCCCACAGCCAGAAAATAAAACCGTTTGACCGCGGCCTCCCTCCTTCCTGACTCCTCGGGGGACGCAAGCAGCACAGGCCTAATCTCTCCAGAACCCAACCTGGGAGAGCCCCACCAGCTACCCTGCCATGGGAATGCCCATCTCCGGGGACCCCGGAGCGGAACCCTGGCCATCCTGTGATCCTAGCACATGGGAGGCTGAGGCAGGAGGATTGCCTCGAGTTCCAGGCCAGCCTGGGCTGCATAGCAAGACCCTGACTCGGGGTGGGGATCAGCAGTCTACTGTCCAGCCCTCTCTCTCTCTGCTGAAGGTTCTGTTCCTCAGCCCCACACTCTCTGGGCCCAAGCACGCTGTGTATGTTCTTAAATTGTCGATCTCTCTGGCCTTCTCTGTGACCCTCCCTATGGAGTGTTTTTCTTTGTCCACCTTGGAAAACATTCTCTCTTCCTCTCTAGAGCCCAATCCTTCCCCTTTTTCTTTTTCTCTGTCTCCTCAAAGGCTGCCTCTGGCTGTTATGACACTTCAGTAAAAATCAGAAGGCACGGCCCTCCTCCTGGCTGACCTCTCACACTGAGGCTTGGTCAGAAGCCTGGAACTTCACAACCACTCACCCCGAGGCTGTGAGCTCTTGTTCAGTGAACAATCGGCACTAGGCACATGGCCACCCTACCAACCCTGCTTGTGAGACCCAGAATCAGGTCGTCAGGAATGAGGTCCTTGTAACATCCTCTTCTGTGACCCACAGTCCGTGTTTCAGCAACCACAAACCCAGCCCTCTAACACCGCAGCTTTCTCTGCCTGGAACGCCCCACAAGCAGAGTTCCTTTGCAGGATTCCGATCCCCCTCCCATTCCTTCAGTCACCCTGCACATCCGCATTTATTAAACAGGATTTATTTCTTTGGGAGAGAGGACTGGGAAGAAATTGACAGACCAATAAATACCGCGCGGGGGAGGGGAGGCTCCAGACCGAGGTAGTTTCTGAAGAAAAGGCAGCAAGGCACCTGAGGTTGTTTGTTGGGAGCCTGAGCCGCAGTGAGTCGGGGTAAGGGTGGGCGCTGCTTCCCCCAGGCCCACAGCTTCCGGGCTGGCCCAAGGTTCCAACGCCTTCAGCTCCGACACCCTGGTCAGCAGTTGACCAAACGGCCCGTACACGGCAGCAGCGATGAAGACAAGACCAGGCTCCGCTGGAAACGGGTGGCTGCCGGGGGCCCACGGGGCTCAGCGGCTGTTCCGGGCCAGGGGGCGGGGCCACGCGGCGCTCATTGGCCGAGCCGGGCCCCACCCAGGGCTCAAGATGGGCAGCCCCCGACACCCCGGGCTAGAAAGGCAAGAGATGTGCACACCTCGGCCTGGTAGTTTACAGAGCCGGAGCTGAACAGCTGAGACCGGCGGACACCCTCACGTCGGGCAAACCAGTTCCATGTTTACGGCGAGGGTGGACCAAGAAATGTAACAGCAGCCGAGCGGAGCTGCTTCCATTGGCTGTTCCACCAAAAGGGGGGATGCCTAGCAACTGCCAGCAGCCCGGACTGGCTGCTTTAAGTATACAGCGTGGCCAAAATAATTACCTGTCAGTAACTGACAGTTGGAGAGGGACAAAGCGAAGTAGCCGTGATTGACAGCCCTTCGTGGAGGGGGCGGAGCTTGGCCCCTGGCCATGTGGCAGGTAGGCCCCGCAGCTCAGAGGCAGTCAGGGGTCGCTACCCCTGGGGGCGGCCTGGGGGACCTCAGCAGTCCCTGGGGCCAACGGGTCCAGGTGGGGGAAACCCGGGGGAGGGTAGAGCCCGATGGTGGGTGTCAGGGCTTGCAGGTGAGCCAGGGCCCGGGATCCGTTGAAGGCCACGTCACAGCCGGACTGGGCCAGGAGCCAGCTCTCCACTTCCGACTGCAGCCACCGGGAGGTCTCTGCGGGGAAGAGGCAGGTGTGAGGCCGGCCTGGGACGGGGCACAGGCAGGCTGCGGAGATGGACACCCAGTTCAGCGCCGGAACGCTTGTGTTCGGGGAACTCTGGGGGCTCCGGTCGGGAAGGGGACCACCTCGGGCTCACAGGGAGGGTCGAGGTCTCTTGTGGGGAAACTATGAGCCCACGAAGAACAGGAATGCGAGGAGGGGCCAGTGATCCCCGACCTGCAGAGAGGGAGGGCTCCCGAGGGGCGTGGCGGGCAAGTGGCCTGGCTGGTTGATCTTGGGCGGGGCAACCTATAGACTGGGCGTGGCCTCGGTGGCGGGGCGGGGCGCACACCTTCTGGCGGGCAGTGCATGCCCCCCGGCCGCCGGGCCAGGAAGCTGTGCGCCAACAGCGCCTCCTTGGCGTGCTCGTCCTGCGCGCGCAGGGCCAGCGCGCTGAGCAGCTCCGAGTTGTTGGACGTGCTGCGGAAGTACAGCATGTGCGCCAGCTCCAGCTCCTGCACGCTGCGCCGCTGCCCGAACATCTGCGGGAACAGCCCGCGGGGGGCGGGGGCGAGAGTCTGACCCGCCCCCACTCGCCGAGGCCTCCGGTTGGGGTCCAGGGCTGGGGTAGGAACTATGGTTTTCACACCCGCTCTCTTGCCCGGAGCTCCTGGCCACCATCCCCCACCCCACCCCACCCCACCCCCCTCCCAGGTGGGAAGATTACTAGGATTTTTGTTTTGGTTTTGCAATATTGGGGACTGAACTCAGGACCTGGCGCATGCTAGGCATGTTCTCAACCACTGAGCTGCACCCTAGCCCATTTTGTTTTATTTTGAAACAAAGTCTCGCTAAGTGGTTGAATTCCCCAGGCTGGGTTGAAACTTGGAACCCTCCTGCCTCGGCCTCCCAGGAACCTGGGATGACAGGTGAGCGCCACCACGCCCAGCTGGAAGATTAGTTTTTACCAAACGCTGTGCTGGTTTGTTCTTCTGGGCTATATTTAAATGGGTTTTCTCAACAGCTTTCAAACAATGAGTTTTAGCCTTGGAAGTGTGTGTTTCAATAAGAATCCCCCATCTTTGACAGACATACTTCCTTATATCCATATTCATGTCCAGATTTATTCAAAGGACCTGGTGAGGGCTGGGGATTTAGCTCAGTGGTTCTGGCGCCTGCCTCCCAAGCACAAGGTCCCGAGTTCGATCCCCGGTACCAAAAAACAAAACAAAGGACCTGGTGAAGGGGGAGCTGGGTTCAGAAGAAATCTGATCGACTAACTGTGGAAGCCAGGTGCCCGCTACAGGACAGTTCATCACACTCCTCTTTCTGCATTTGCTTGAACTTTTGCATATTTAAAAAGTTTAAAATATTAAATTTTAATATTAAATTGTAGTATTAAACTGTAAAGAGAACCAAGGGAAGAATGTTGGGGTAAGGGAAGCCTGGGGCCTGGGTGTTATCAGGGACCCATCCTCCACCTGCACCCCCAGTAGGCGACTCAAGAGCCCACCCATGCCCTCTGGGTCCTGCAGGCAGCAATGAGGTACCCACCAGCTGGCAGCCGTGAGCGAAGACCAAGTCCTGGGCAGTGAGACTGATGCCCAGGAGGGTTGAGCAGGTCAGCACAGGGTTGGCAGGGGGAGAAAGCCTGGCCCATCAGGAGCATGTGAACATCAGCAACAGGACAGCCCCCCAAGCCGGGCATGGCCCCTCTTCCAGCGAGGCCAGAAGTGACCCCACAAATCGCTGAGACACCAAACAATACCGGAGACAGGGACTCGCCATCTCCCTGCAAGCCCAGCACCCCGGCCTCTGTCCCCGCATTGGAACCAATCATCATTTCCACAGGGAGTGAGGGATCCAGGGGGACAGCATCAGGGCCCGTCAGGTAGGAAAAGCACATTAGCTTTTGTGTCCCTGGCTGCGAAGCTATGGAGCCAGTCTCCTGTGTGAGAGCAGTGTGTCCCGCTGCTCATGGCACACATGGGGCCAGAGGTCACCCGGAGAAAGGTCACCACCTGCTACCAGCCAGCATCTCCCCCAGCCTCCCGCCCTCTCCCTGGGACCCATATAGAGAGGCAGCCCCAGCCCCTCTGGTCCATCCCCACAGTCCCGGCCAGCCCTGCCCCTGCCCTGCCAGAGGCTGTGGGCACTGAGCCATGCCCCTCTGCACAGGCACCCTGACTGAGCCAGCTGTTCCAGACATAGGACAGATGCCTCCCCCAACAGACGGACGATGGACGCTTGTGTCCTCAGGCTCCTGGGGTCCCCACTGCAACCTCCACAATGTGCATGACCCTTTCTCCCTGCAGGGCAGGATGGGGCCCATGCAGGCAGCGTGCAGGGGAGGGGCGGGCAGCTCTGGGGGTGGGAGACCCCCTGGAGGGCAGAAGAGGGCCTGGGTGAGATGGAGCACCCACACATGGGGAACCCCAAACAGAAGGAACAGGGTGGGCCATGTGGGGGCCTCCCAGCCCTGCTCCAGGTGGCGTGGAGCCCCCACCATGCACTGCCATGGCAGAGACCGCAGGGCCAGGGAGCTCCCGAGTGGGGCACGTGTGGAGGAGGCTGCAGCCCCACCAGGGTGTGGGGAAAGCTCACAAAGCCACTCCATTCACTGGTGAATTTGCATGTGTATGTGTGTATGTGTGTACGTGTAGGGTGCTGGGGACTGAGTCTCAGGCCTTCACACTGAGCTACATCCCTAGCCCTTTTTTTATTTTTTATTTTGAGGCAGGATCTTGATAAGTGGCCAATTTGCCCCGGCTGAACTAAAGTTTACAATCCTCCTGCCTCAGCCTCCCGGCATGCTGTGATTATGGCATGCACTCCATACCCAGCTTTGCTGGGTTTTAAACAGGGCTCATCGGGCAGGGAGGCTCCAGCCCCCAGACCATTGAGGATGCAACAAGTGGGCGGCTCTCAGCTGGGCACAGCGTGCCCTCCCCAGAATGAAGGGACACTGGCCCCCAGGCCTAGTGCCACCCCTACCCTCTGTCCTCCAAGGACACCTTGGTCCCTTCTGGCTCTCTACCCCCCAGAACAAGGCCTGGGGCCATCTCTGGGCCCTGGGCCTTACCCTTTCCGCTGGGTGCTGGTCCTGAGCAGAAAGCGCCCCCTTCCCCACAGACCTCCTGCTGGCCTGGCCCCCTCACTCCCTCCCAGCCTGTGGCCTGGCCATTATCTGTGGAATTTATGACCTGTCTTCCTGAGCGCCTCCCAGACAGCTGCAAACAGCTTGAAAACCAATGAGCCAGCAAGCGACCAATCAGGCCGAGCGGCCGCCTCACACCGCTCCTCACTCCTGGGGCCAGTGCCAAGCCTGGGAGAGGCAGCAAGAGGCAGCCTCCAGCCAGAGCAGTGCTAGGGTGTCAGCACCCCTACCCCCTCCATGAATCCTGAGATGGTGAACAACCTGAGCAACTGTACACAGCGTCTCTGCACTCACATGGAGCAGAGTCAGGAAGAGAGTCTGGTAACACAAGTCCCTGGAACCCAATCCCAGTCTCCCATCCAGTTCATCTGGGCTGGAGCCCAGGAGGTGCATTTATAAAACAGCTCCCCCATTGATAATAACCCACGGCTGCGACGGAAACTGGGGGAACAAACAGTCCAATCGGTAATAATCATCATCATCTCAATAGCTAGTGCTCAGACTTCCAGGACCATGCCAGGCTCTGTTCTTGATGGTCCTGATGCAATGAAAGCCTCTAATCCCCCCAGCTCCCCTCCGAGTTAAGTCCCATGATTCCCACTGCATAGAGAGGGCTGGGAATTTAGCTCAGTGGTTCTGGCACCTGCCTTGCAAGCTCAAGGTTCTGAGTTCAAGCCCCAGTACAAAAAAAAATACCCACTGCATAGAGAGTTGAAGCAACTCAAGGTCACACAGCTCAGCTGGGCGCGGGGTGCACGCCTGTCACCCCACAGCACTGGGAGGTGAGGCAGGAGGGCTGCCCTGAGCTTGGGGGAGCGCTGGGGGCTCCACAGGCAGAGCCTGTCTCAGAAAACCAAAAGAAAAGCTCACACAGCTCCAAGGTGGAAGAGTCAGGTTCAAATCCAGCTGCTGCGATCACACACCCCTCTCTGCCCATAAAGCACCTCGAAGCAGGGGCTCCTCCAGGAGGGGCTGTGAGCCCTGGGAGCACCAGGACAGCACGCAGGCCACAGGAACTCCTCTCTCCCTCACAGGGACACACCCTCCGAGGCAGGTCTCACTGTTACTCCCATTTTCCAGGTAAGGAAACCGAGGCACATGAAGGAGGGAAGGGGGGAGGGAAGCAGTGGTAACACAGGAGGGCGGGACGTGGTGGTACAGCCAGTGATCCCAGCACTCTGGAAGGCTGAGGCAGGAGGGTCACAAGTTCAAGCCAGCATGGGCAATATAATAATTTTGTGATAACTAGTCTCAAAATAATAAATAAAAAGGGCTGGGCCGGGGATTTAGCTGAGTGGTGCCACCGCCTGCCTAGCAAGCTCAAGGTACCAAGTTCGATCCCCGGTACCAAAAAAAATAAAAATTAAATTAAAAAGAGCTGGGGATGTAGCTCAATGCAGAGGCCCTGGGTTCCATCCCAAGCACCACCAAAACAATAATAATATTTTTTTTTTTGGTACCGGGGATCGAACTCGGGTCCTTGCACTTGCACAGCAGCCGGCGAAACCACTGAGCTAAATCCCCGGCCCCAATAATATTATTATTAATAATAATCATCTAAAATAATATTAACAATAGCAGCGCCTGCGCTGGCCAGGGAGCCCGGGCGGCGGGCGGTGGTTACCTTGGAGGCCCGCAGGCCCATGAAGATGGCGAAGAGCAGCAGCAGCAGGGACGTGGCCACCTTGAGGTCGGACAGCACCACCATGCCTACGTTGACGAAGAACACCAGGCCGGACACGGCCAGCGTGAGGTTGAGAGCCGCGCGCTGCAGCGTGGGCGTGCGCACCTTGAGCTCGGGCAGCAGCTGCTCCAGGCCCTCCAGCGGGGTGTCCTTGAAGCTCTTCAGCACCAGGTGGCCCCGCTTGGTCCGAGCAGCCAGCACCACCCGCTTGAAGTACCTCCTGCCGGGGAGGAAGGGGTCAGGGGCGGGGCCACCCGGGCTCCTGGCTAAAGGCGACTTCTCGCGGGGAGTAAGCTGCGTGTCCAACAATCGGGGATCGCTGAGATGACACGACCAGGTCACTGGACGAGGCTTTACCAGAGCTGGCCCCAACCTTTCCCTTCCTCTGGGAAGAAAGGCAGCACCAGGTAACTGCCTTCCCCCTTTCTCCACTGCCCCCCAAACCCTGCACGGGCCTCCGGCCCTCTGCCCTCTAACCCGGCTCTCTCTTGCTGCAGCTGGGGAACAAGGGCCGCCTCACCTCTCTGCAGGGGGCTGCTTGGTGAAGAAGCCACGCTTGGAGCCCACGCTGGACATACGGGGCATCTGCCCCACTCGCTGGCCCAGCGCCCAGAACTGCATGTAGATGTACTGATCCAAATTTATCGTCACCTGCCAAGAGGGACGAAGGAAGCAGAGGCAGCTGAATGCAGGCTGAGGTGTGAGGGGCAGGACCCCGGCACAGATGTCCTTCCCGGAGATGATTCCCCCCACCTGATGACATGTGGTATCATCATTCTGTGTCCAGGCAGAGAAGCCACATAGGGTTATTGATGTTGTACACTGCACAAGGGCACACCACCTGAGACAGCATCGTTCACATACTAGTCACCTTTCTTACCATACGTTAGGTTTTAGATTGAAAATGTCCCTCCAAACCTCATGAATTCAGAGGGAGGGCTTTTGGAAGCTGACTGGAGAAGGGAGGCACTATATCCATCAACAGATGAACCCACTTACAAGTCCATGGCTGAAGGTGGTTAGGAGTTAGGAGGTGGGGCCTGGATGGGAAGTGGGTCGCTGGGGCTGTATTTTTGTTGCCAGCTCCTCTCTTCTTGCTCCACTTCCTGGCTGCCATGAGATGAGCACCTTCCTCTACCAGGCCCTTCTGCCATGCTCTTCCTGCCTTTGAGCCTACCATGGACTGAGCCCTCTGAAAACCATGAACCAAAATAAGCCTCTGTTCCTATAAGTTGCAGGTGTGGGGTATTTTGTCCCAGTGATGGGAGAGTGGCCGAGACACCATCACTCCTAGTTTCTAAAATCCCACTGACTTTAAAATATCCCACTTGTTGGGTGTGGTGGCGCATGCCTGTAATCCCTTTACTCGGGAGGGGAAGGCAGGAGGCTCACAAGTTCTAGCCCAGCTGGGCAACTTAGTGACTGACTTAGTGAGCATCTGCCTCAAAATTAAAAATATGAAAAGAATTGGGGATGTGGCTCCTTACGAAGGCTCTAGATTCAATCCCCAGTGCCCTCTGACAAAAAAATTACTAACATGTGGGACTTCGGGAGATTTTAGTATTTTTATTATTTTGTTAACTTTAAGAAGGGGTTTTTTTGGTTTTCTGAGACAGGGTCTCACTGTAATTCACACTGGCCTTGAATTCACTATGTAGCCCAGGCTGGCCTCAAACTCACAGTGATCCTCCTGCCTCAGCCTCCAAAGTGCTGGGACTACAGGCGTGTGGCAAGGATGAAGTTTTGTATCATTTATTACTATTATTTTCTGGCAAGTGATAATGAATTTTCTAGTCCTAAGAAGATCTATATCTGATGATACTTTTTTTTCCCTTTCTTTTCTTTTAGTTTTTCCCATACTGAGGATTGAACCCAGAGCTTTCACACTGAGCTACATGCCTAGGCCTTTTTAAAATTTTATGTATGTATGTATGTATGTATGTATGTATGTATTTATTTATTTGGTATCAGGGATCGAACTCAGGGCCTTGCACTGTCGAGGTAGGCGGCGGCACCACCAAGCTAAATCCCCAGCCCCTATTTATTTATTTTAGAGACAGGGTCCCACTAAGTTGCTGAATTGCCTAGTTCAAACTTGTAATCCTCCTGCCTCAGCCTCCTGGTTTGATGATCACTTTTTAATAAACGGCACTGAAGCGATCCATGAGAGGGGCCCCTTCTCAAATTCTCCAAGTGTGCCCGGGGCCAAGGCTGTGTGTTTAGGACACATCTCGGGGCCCCTGGGAGCCCAGCTCAGCCCAGAAGCCAGGTACCTGGACCTCATCCTGAGGGTGGTGGACCACCAGCGCGTAGGCCAGGGCGTCCTCCGACAGCGGGGAGAAGTTGGCCTGGGCCAGCAGTGGCTCCAGGGCCTGCAGCACCTCCTGCTCGTTGGACAGACGCTGGGGGTTCGTGAGTGACGGCTGGTCCAGGGTCTCCCTGTCAGGGTTGATGGGGTCATACAGAGCCTGCAGAGAGAGCCAGGCCACGCTCTAGAGGCAGCGGAAGCGGCCCAGTCCCGGCCTTCCCTGTGTTCTCCATGGGGCCTCCCAGTCCCACCCTGATCCGGTTCCACAGCCAGGGCACTGGCCCCTCCTCCTGGGCACAGGCTGCCCAGCCAGAAGGCAGATTCTGCCCCAGGACTCTGGGCTCGTCCACAGTGGGGGCAAAAGTGCCACTGCTCCCTTGGAACTCTGCTCTGCCCTGTTCTGCCAGTTTAGACACCCTCGGGCCCACTAAAGTATAACTATTGTTAAAGCTGGACATGGTGGCACATGCCTGTGATCCCCTCACTCAGGAAGCTGAGGCAGGAGCGTCACCAGGAGTTCAAGGCTGGCCTGAATCACATAGCAAGATTCTGTCTCAAACAACAAAAACAAAAAACCTTGTTTTAATTTCCACATATTAGGATGTTCTGACACTTAAACCTTTCACAGCAGGGCACAGCAGCCTGTGCCTATAATCCCAGCCATTCAGGATTCTGAGGTCGGAGGATCACCAGTTCCAGGCCAGTCTGGGCAACTTAGCAAGGCTCTGTATCAAGATAAAACTTAAAAAGGATGGCTGGAGATTTAGCTCAGTGGTTTCCCACCTGCTGCACAAGTGCAAGGACCCGAGTTCGATCCCCAGTACCAAAAAAACAAAAAAAAAGACTTAAAAAGGAATAGGTACATAGCTTACTGGCACAGTACCCCTGGGTTTAAGTCCCAGTACTGCAATAAATGAATAAACAAACAAATAAACCCTTCAGATTGTTGAGAAACTGCCTCTTCTGGGCCCAGCCAAAGTCTGTCTTGGCTAAGCAAACAAACCAATCTTTTGTTCTGTTGGCTTTTTTTTTGGTGCCGGGGATTGAACTCGGGTCCTTGCACTTTTGAGGCAGGTGGCGGAACCACTGAGCTAAATCCCTGGCCCTCTGGTGGCTTTTTGAGACAGGGTCTCATTATGTAGTCCGGGCTAGATTTGAACTCACTATGTAGCCCAGGCTGGCCTAGGACTCCCAAGGATCCTCCTGCCTCAGCCTCCTGTGTGCTGGGATTATAGACACATGCCACAACACCAAGCAACACTAGACTCTTCTGTTTAATGATCCCTTTGACATTTCCAGGTGGTGGCCCTAATGACATTTGTATCTAAACAGGCCCAACGAGGCCTCTCATTTATTCTCTCTCTTTGTCTTCCTTCTTCTCTTTCTCTCTCTCTTTCTGTCTTTCTCGATACCTGGGGCCTTCTCACAGAGCTATCCCCCAACCTCCCTTTTAAAATTTTGTTTGAGACGAGGTCTTGCTAAGTTGCCCAGGCTGGGTTCAAACTTGTGATCCTCCTGCCTCAGCCTCCCAGAGTGCTGGGATCAAGGGTGTGTGCCACCCCACTGGGCTCCTGAATCTCTGTAATCCACCTCCCTCCTCAAAGCCACCTTCATCTCTCACCTAAACAACCACCTTGGTAGGCAGGAGGATCCAGAGTTCAAGGCCAGCCTAAACTACGTAGTAAGACCCTGTCTCAGAAACAAAACACAGCCAGCTGTGGTGGCACACATCTATAATATTAGCACTTAGGAGGCTGAGGCAGGAGGATCGCCAAGAGTTCAAGGCCAGCCTGGGCTACTTAGAGAGACTCTGTCTAAAAAACAACAACAACAACAAAAAGTGGGGCCAGGGATTTAGCTCAGTGATTTTGCCACCTGCTACAAAAGCCCAAGGACCCAAGTTCGATCCCCAGTACCAAAAACAAAAACAAAAAAAGAAAACCAGAACGACCCTTTCAAGGCTCTCCTTGTTGCTCTGGGTTCCAGGACCTGACTCCTGGAAGGGGACTAACACCAAAATCTCCCTTGGTGGCTGCACATTGGCCACCCTGGATTTATTTCTCCAACCACAGGGACTTTGCACACCCACCGCTGGCAGACTCCCTCTGCTTCCTTCCCTTCGCTACTGAATCGCTGGCCTCTGACACTGCAGGCCCCATCATCACTCTCAAAGTTTCTCCACCCTGCAGGCTGAGGAGGGCTGGGCAGGGCGTGCGCTGCACAAAGGGCGCCTTTTTCCTCATCCCCATCCAGACCCCAGTGCGGAAGCCAAGCTCACTGTGTCCTACGTCACCCCAGCACCGTACCCCTGTCCCTCTGTCTGCACCCAGCAGTTCTGGGACAGCCTCAGGTCCTGGCCCTCCACATCGACGCTTCCTGCAGGTGGGTGCAGCCTGCGCTCTGTCCTGTGTCTTGCACTTGGCACTGGCCCCACTTGGCAGCTGCTGAAAGAATGAAGGATGGAACTGGGTCCTCCTGGTGACTGTCACCACCTAGCCCTATCCTCAAGCAGCCCAGGGGCCTCAGATGCCATCTGCCAGTTGAGGGCCTCCAGGCTTCTGTTTCCAGGCCTGACAGCCCAGCTTCGCCCACCTAATGCTCCCCTGAAGATGCCCAGGGCTCCCAATGCTGGCCCCAGGCCAAGTCCTGCTCCACCCCAAACCTGCTCCTCCAAGGGCTCAGGCCCAGAGCCCAGGCCCCCTCCACCGGGCCCTTCTTCACCCAATCAACCCATCCACATAGGGACATCTGGGATCCACTGAGTGTCGGGGCACACACTTGTGATCCCAGTGCTTAGGAAGCTGAGGCAGGAGGATCACCTCGAGTTCAAGGGCAGCCTGGGCTACCTGGTGAGTTCAAGACCATCCTGGACTACACAGCGCGACCTTGTCTCAAAAAACAAACCAAAAAAGACATAGATCTAGGGGCCAGGGATTTAGCTCAGTGGTTCTGCTGCCTGCCTCAAAAGCACAAGGACCTGGAGTTCCATCCCCATACAAAAACCAAAAACAAAAAACAAAAGACATAGATCCGGGATCCGACCACTCCTCGCCCTTGGCTTCAGCACGCTGACTGAGTACAGAAACCAAATCAGCTTGGTTCCCCTTTGCCCTGGCCCTCTGCACCTGTCCCTCACCCAAACTGTGGCTGACATGCACCTGCTTTGCAGGGGCCCGGCCCCTGGACTCCCTACTGGTCAGTTCACAAGCGGCCGCCAGAGGGCACCTGTTCACACTTTCGGTAAAGCTCAGAGCTCAAAGTCCTCACGGCGAGGACGCACAGGAAACTGCAGGGTGTGGCCCTGGCTCCTCCCTCTCCCCAGCCCTCTTCGCTTGGATCACTGGAGCTCCTCAGACCTCCTTGCTTTTCTTCCAAAACGGCATGCGCTCCTGCCTCAGGGCCTTTGCACCTGCTGTTCCCGCGGATGTGCGTGCAGCTGGCTTCTTCAGGGCTCTGCTTATACGAGGCCTCCTCAGCAGGCCTCTCCTGACTCGCTTAAAACTGCACAACACCCCTCCTTCACTTGCTCCCCCTAATTACGGTTGTCAAAGAAAAAGAAGAAAATATCGTGTAGAATATATATCCTATATATAGTGTAAATGCCAGGTGTGGTGGCCCATGCCTGTAGTCCCAGGATTTGGGAAACTGAGGCAGGAGGATCACGAGTTTGAGGGCAGCCTGGATGACATAGCAAAACCCTATCTCAAGGGCCAGGGATTTAGCTCAGTGGTTTCATCGCCTGCTGCGCAAGCACAAGGACCTGAGTTTGATCCTCAGTACCAAAAAAAAAAAAAAAAAAAAATAAGAGTAAATAACAGA
>NW_004624832.1:5362811-5419211 GCF_000247695.1 Heterocephalus glaber | reverse complement strand
TTTGTTTGTTTTTTGGTACCGGGGATCGAACTTGGGTCCTTGAGCTTGCGCAGCAAGCAGCGAAACCACTGAGCTAAATCCCTGGCCCCTGCGGTTTTTAATATGTACACACATAGAAAAATTTTTGGTTGAAGTATGTGTCATGCAATATTTGAAGACAGGATTGCATAAGACATGCTTGCACTAAAAAAGTTCTTCAGTTTATATGAAATTCGAATTTAATTGGATAGAATGGGTAGAAGAATATCCCCTAAATAGTCATGTCCCTCCCCCAAGGAAAAAATTTTTTACTTTTAAAAAAAATTCATATCACCTTCTGGATCCGGCAGCGCATGCCTGTAATCTCAGCATTCTGGCGGCTGAGGCAAGAGGCTCATGGAACGTTCAAGACCAGCCTGAGCTACATAGCCAGACCTTTCTCAAAAAACCACAAAGAGAGAGAGGATGAGAGAGACAGACAGACAGACACCCTGAGGAAGAAAAGCAAGTGGAGCTGGAGGAAGGGTGGGAATGAGGTCTCTACGCCGGCCACAGCGACCACCAGCTGGAGAGGATGGAACAGTGCCTCCGACCCAGTAGAAGAAGCTGACCCTGCCGACAGCAGGCTTCAGACTTCCAGCCTCCTAAACTGAGTAAATCTCTACAGCTCAGAGCCCCGGCCCGGAAGTGAGGAGGGCGCCCTGCGCAGTGTCAGGGACCCCACACCAGCGCTCCTCTCCTGCTCTCTAGCGTGGAGCCCATGGCTGCACCCTGGGGCCTGGGCCATTCAAGGAGACACCGTGGGCGCCCAGTAAATATTTCTGCAGTGAATTCACTGGGAGAATGCAGAGGAGAAAGCAGGATCAGAGCAAGGTCACCTCCAAGGTCACCACCTGCTAGTGAACAAGGAAGCTGCTCTGATACCTCCCCGGGCGCTTCCCCCAGAGACAGCTCTTCAGTCCCGGCCTCTGCCACCTCCACCCGCCCCAGCATCCCTGTGTACAAGCTCCTGCCTCAGCCATTCAGGTGTATTCACCTGTATTCTTTCTCTTTATATTTTTTTTATTATGGGGTTTTTGAGACAGGGTCTCACTGTGTAGTCCAGGCTGGCCTTGAAATCACTATGGAGACCATGCTAGCCTTCAACTCATGGCGATCCTCCTGCCTCAGCCTCCCAAGTACTGGGATTATAGGCATGGGCCACCACACCCAGTTTAAATATTTGGTTGTGAAAGCTACCCAGTTTATAGTATCTGTGTCATAGTGGCCCAGTTTAAGATGTCACTGATTCCCTTGATGGTCCCTTTAAGTACCATCAAGATCGTTCTATCACTTTCTCAGCCCAGGCCTCTCCTCTCACCTCTGGACCCACATCTTCCAGTCATCTCTCTACCTACCTGTCCAACAGGCAACTCAAATTCCTAAATGCAAGAGCTTGGTGTGGTGGGGCCCACCTGTAATCCCTGCACTCAGGAGGCTGAGGCAGAAGGATTGCCATGAGGTGGAGGCCAGCCTGGGCTACATTATGAGTCCCTGTCTAAAAAAAACAAACTAAAGGGGGCTGGGGATATAGCTCAGTGGCACCATCCCTGCCTGGCAAGCATAAGGTCCTGAGTTCAATTCCCAGTACAGGAAGAAAAAAGAAGAAAAACAACAGAGAAACAAAGAAAACAATGAGTTCATTTTAGGAGCTGAGTTTGAATATGCAGAACATCAGTCACAGAGATCTGGAATGCACAGAACCCTGGCTGGGAGACAGAACATGGTGGATGTGATGTGCACCAGTTTGCTCTAGTAGACATGAAGTTGAACAAGTTGGTGGTCGAAACTAAGGAGGAGGAAACTGTGTAGGTTAAAAGAGGCCTTGTTCAAGGCAGGACTCTAGAGAGCGTTACCCCTCAGAGTTAGGTGGAGGAAGTAGCCGAGACTGAGGACTGAGCAGAGCTGTGGGAAGAACACCATGAGGAAGTGGCCCCGCACAGATGGCCATTCCTGCCTGCTCTTGGCAGTGCTGGCTGATTGCTGAAGCCACTCCCTCCCCAGTGCCAATTCTCCTGCTCTTGCTACCTCTTCTTAGTAATATCCCTGCCCTGGATTTTGTTTCTGCTCCTGAAAAAGGTCACCCACCCAACGAAAGTGATAGGCTGAGCTCTCACTGCTCCCTGCAGATCTGCCTCCCCACATCGCATCTCAGTCAAGGGCAGCTGCATCCTTGGGAGGCTCACGCTGCCTCCTCAGCCACCCCACCCACAGGGCCTAATGTTGCCTTCCACGCAACAGCACTTCACCAGGCCAGGCCATTACTCTCAGCATTCAAGCTTCCATTGTCTCGAGCTGAACAAGTATGATAGGTTCTTTAATAGTCTGCTCCCCACAGGGCAGCCAGAGGGAGCCTGTTAGCACCCACAGCCGGCCAGTGCTGCCTCTCCTCTCTGATCACAGCCTCCTGTGGCGCCCGGCTGCTCAGGCTCAAAGCAAAGTCCTCAGCGCCCCAGGACCATTTGCCCCGAGTCTCTCCTCTCCTCCGTGCACTCTCCTGGCCTCCCTCTGCCCTGAACATCCTCCCGAACACAGCCATCGGCCTCAGTCCCTCTCTTCATTCGATTCACCTTCTCAAGGAGTCCTTTCCTGACCACCCCAGCTAAAATAGGCCCCCACCAGGAGGCCTGTCATGCCAGCACTCAGGAGGCTGAGGCAGGAGGATCACTACAAGTTCAAGAACAGCCTGGGCTACAAAGTGAGTTCAAGACCAGCCTGGATACATAGTGAGACCCTGTTTCAAAAAACCAAAACAACAACGAAAATACAAGCCCCCCATCTCATCCTTCTTTATCCCACCACTCTGCTTCACTGTCCTTCACGGCACTCCTGGGCATCAGATCTTATTCTCCTTTTACTTCTTGTCTCCCCATCAGGGAAGTCAGCTCCATGAGTGTACGGCTGCATCTGTCCTATCCACTGCGGGGTCCCCAGTGCTACAAGGTGTGAGCAACTGTGTATTAGATGGATGGATGGATGGATGGATGGACAAACAAGTGGGACGGGGCCAGAGGGGCCGACCTCACCTGCAGCTGGGCCAGGACGTGGTGGTAGTGGAACAGGGTGCAGAAGTCCACGTGGGCGGAGAACTCCTCCAAGGCCGCCTTCTCTGCCGGACTGGAGTGGAATTCCTGTCACCTCAGGAAGCAAAATCTCTTTAGGGCTCTTTCCCCTCCCCATGGGAGGAATTCTTGTCCCAGAAGCCCAAATGCATGGTTGGAACTCCAGGCTTTTTAAAATTTGTTTTATTTGGGGTTGAGGGGGAAGGGTTGAGCAATTTTACTGATCAAGAAACTGAGGCAGCTGGATACAGTGAAAAACAGTTGGTCTGCCAGGCATGGTGGCATACTCCTGTAATCTCAGCTCTGGGGAGGCTGAGGCAGGAGTATTGCCATGAGTTCAAGTCCAGCCTGAACTACATAGTGAGACCCTACCTCAAAAACACAAAACAAGAGCCGGAGATTTAGCTCAGTGGCACCACGCCTGCCTCGAAAGTCCAAGGTCCTGAGTTCAATCCCCGGTACCAGAAAATTAATTAATTAATTTTTTAAAAGACAAATGGCTTAAAATGGTGACGGTCCGAGTTACTGCTTCAGTGCTAACACAGGAACACTGGCACAATGTTTATGGTGTGTCTGGTGCTGTCTGCATGACATCATTCTCCGGAGACTGCAAGGGGTTGGTAAAATTTAACCCCCATTCTTCGGAGGGGAAAACTGAGGCACAAGGAAGTCATCTCCTGAGGACCACAGCGTCTGTGTGAGGTGACTCCAATCCTGGCCTGATTCCAGGTGTACATATTGAAACTTTCGCTACTGAGCCTGTGTTGGTGCCTGGTTAAATGTCTTCACCTCAGCAAGGCTCACTTTCCTCCTAGCAGCAGAGGATCCACATCCTCTTTCTCAGAGGGCTCTGGTGAGAGTTTGCTGAGATTATCTGTGTCTGTGCGAGTGTGTGTGTGTGTGTGTGTGTGTGTGTGTGTGAAGTGGAGCACAAGACTCAGCAAGGATTCAATAACTTTTAAGTGAGTGACTGACAATCCTCAGTAATAATAGGTGTGAAGATGGTGGGGTAAGAGCTTAAACTCTGGAGCAGTTCCAGGATTAGGCTAAGGTGAATAAGTCATCCAAGGGCGAAAAATTTAAGAAGACATCAGGTTTCAAGCAAAGCTGGGCCACTGTGCTGTGGCCTTGGGCAAGTCCTTTTCCTCCTGCTCGCTTCTTCAACCTCATCTATAAACAGGGATGATAGTGGTACCTCCCTTAGTCAGTGGTTCTGGTTAGCAAATGTGTGACAAACACTTGGCACAGTGCCACAAATTAAGAGCTCAAATAGTGTGATAACAATTATGATCATAGATAGCTTTGCGACTGTATTTTTATTTTGTAGTAGAAATAGTAATAAGGAGGGTGATGATTATGCCCATTTTATAGAGGGAGAAATCATGCCCCAGAGAGCCCTTCCCCGGGGAATCGTTCCTGTTTGTGATCTCTGAGCTTTTGACCCTGCATTCCACCTCACCACAGCCATGTGAGGGAATCTGGAACTACAACTCCCAAGAGGATGCGCGACAGCCCTCCATGGCATGCAGGGCCTAACCGCCCCGAGGCCTGCCGGGAATCGTAGTCCCCAAAACTCGAACCCTGGACAGGCGGTACCTGTATCAGGAGGCGGAGCAGCTGCTCCTTGGAGAACGGAATGAAGCGCTCTCGGTACTGCTGGGCCCAGTCGCGGGGCTCTGTGGGGTTCCACATCTTGCGGTACACCCCCATCTTTTCCGCCAGGGATGACAGTGCCCGAGGGGTCCCGAGGAGCGCTGACAACTGTGGCCACACTCGGACCCTGGACCCCCAGACCCCTCGGGTCACATGCAGCATGGCCAGACCCTTTCCCCGGAGCCTGAACAGAGGGAAAAGAGCGGAGTCAAATGTCATCCAGAGGAAACTCGGCTGGTGGCGCATTCTCCAAGGCCATCCTTGCCCCAGGCAGGGCGCAGAGCCCGGTCCGCCCGCCGCGTACCCTCTTTTGCCCGACCCCTCCCACACTGGACCTGAATCCTAGCATGTGGTCAAAGGTCAGGGTGTTCTGCAGGCCCAGAGAACCTGCAGTGGTACAACTGGTTTCTGCGGGGTCTAGGCGGCGAGGTGGATATTAGGCGTATAGGAAATGCTCGGAAAGCTACATAGGGGATGCAGGGCCGCCCTGCCCCGGCCATGCAATCCCCCCGCCCTTCCCTCACCTTAGCCAACGCTGGACTGTCATTGAGCCTCCTGCGCATGTGCAGGAAGGTGTTCTGGGCTCCCGGGTTCAGCTTCAACCAGCAGTAAAACGCATGCGCAAATCCTGTGTCTTTCAGAGGAGTCTATTTCTTCCGACTGCCTTGCTCAATTGCACATGCGTGCTATGCATGTTTTTTTTTCCTCCACCGCCAACTTCGTTTTGTGAGGCGCATGCGCCACAGAAGTTGTCTCCTTGTCCCGGGACTTCAAAGGGAAGGGGCGGGACAGGCGCGAGGAGAGGGGCCGGGCCGGGCTCCCTCGCGCAGGCCGCCAACGGTAAACAGCCCAACGTCTGCCTAGGTCACGCCCTCGCTCAAATCAGCTCCTGAGTAGGCAGGGAAAGGGGGCGGGACTTAGGTGCAGCCAATCAGACAGGGAGGAAGGAAAAGGCGGGAAAAAGAGGAAGCAGAAGAAGGCAGAGGCGGCCTTCAGGTGACGCCCACTGGTCCTGAGAGTCGAGGTGGTCCTTCTTCCTCAGGCAGCGGCACCCGCAAGCCCCAGCACCGCCATTCCACTAGCACCAGGGGCCTAGTCTCATTCTGTGAGGACAGCTTGCTTCTGAGGCCCCCACGTCCCCGCTCAGCCTGGCATTTTTATGAAAGATGGAGCGGAATTCTAAGGGGGCGCTCTCACTCTGAGAAACAGCGCCACGTCCCACGGAGAGCCTGAAACGTACCCCGAGTGCCCGGGTTCTCTATAGTGGGTGCTGAGCCAGGCGTGGCGGCACACCCCTGTCATCCCAGCTCTCAGGAGGCTGAGGCAGGACGATACCGTGAGATTGAGGCCAGCCTGGCCGACATATGGAGACACAGTCTGAAAAACAAAATAATATGAATACTGGTCACCCCCAAACCTGAAAGGGACTCCTCCGGTCTCCCAGAATCTCCCACCTGTGTCCCTCAACAGAAAGAAGGCTGTCCTTACACAGGGCCTCTGCCTCCTGTGCCAAAGGACATGGCACAGCCCTCCCGCGCCCTTTCTTGGCCCGATCCCCTCACCCTGCGCCACCCCTGGGACCCCCCGCCTGGATTCCTCAGTCCTGGCAGTGCCCAGCCCCACACAACCAGCTTCCGAGACCCTCGCAGCCCTGCCCGCACCCTAACTCTGACATCTGGTCTGTGCTGTCTTACAGTTGCTGAACCCGGTGGGCCCGCAGCACCCGTGTCTCCACGCCCTGGGGCCCTGGCAGGACAGCGGCCACCATGCGCCTCCCCAAAAGCCTGCAGGACCTTGCCAGCAGCGAGACCGTGCGCTTCCTGAGGAGGCCAAAGAGCATCACACGGATCCTCTCGGGGGTGAGGCCTCTGGGGGAATGGGGCACAGGGGACAGAAGGATTCTCAGAGTGGGGCTGGAGGGAGGGACAGGAGGGGGCAGGAGGGAAAATGAAGAAAAAGGGATCTGATAAGGGAAGCTGCCTTTCACCAAGCACCCAGCTGCACCCCACACCACTCAGCATGACTGACTCCTTGCACGAAAGAGCCATTAAAAGGAGGTGCCTTGAACCCCACTTTCTGCGGATTCTTGAGACAAGGTCTTGGTTTGTAGTCCGCACTGACCTCGAACTCACTGTGTAGCCCAGGCTGGCCTTGAACTCACAGCAATCCTCCTGCCTCGGCCTCTGGAGTCTGCAACTGCAGCCCTGCTGCGTGCGTCATCACACCCAGCCATTTTCTGGTTTTTAAAAGACAAGGTCTCGCTCTGTAGTTCAAGTTGCCTTGAATTCATAGCCTCAAACTCGTGGCAATCCTCCTGCCTCCTGAGTACTGGGACTACGGGTGTGCACCAGCACGCCCAGCTAGGAGTCAAATCTTCACTCAGCACAGACTCTGCTGTATGGCCTTGGGCGATCACTGCTCCTCTGTGGACATCACTGTGCAGGGTCAGAGGTGCAGCCGTGGGCTGCCACCTGCTCTTTGCCCTTGACAGATTGGAAACAGGCCAAGGACACGAGAGAATTCGATCCAGCTCTGTATCAAGCTGCCAGTGTCCTCACAGGCTCCTAATCCGGAGGATTCCCTCCCTGGAGCTAAGGGACCTGCTTTGAACCTATCTAAACCTATCATCCCTGGTTGTCCTGGGCCAGTCCCCGAGTAGTTGTCATGGCAGCAGCTTCCATTCTCAGGGGTGCCTTCTTCTGTCCCGCAGTTTGCACGATTACCCTGACTGTGTGACCTGGAGCAAGTTCCTCGCCCTCTCTGAGCCTCCTCACAGATGAAGTGGGAAGGACTGGTAGCGAGACAAGTTAATGCCGCTGAGCAGGGGCCTGGCAAGTGTGAAGCTTTCTTTAAATAGCAGTTATTATTGGAACAAATCATACCTCGTGATCGAGGACAGAGATGGGTGGAGGGTGCCCAGGGTGACAGGAACTTGAGTCCCCAGTGCCCCATCCCTTGCTGGTGGCGGCTTCTTTACTCCTCACTACAACATTCTTGCCCCTGTGTAACCGAAGGGGAAACTGAGGCTTGCCCAAGGAGACCCAGACTCGCCAGCCTGTCCCCAAAGCCAGAAGGAAGGGCAGGTGGCGGAGAGAAGGAGGCCCAGCTGGTGTGGACAGTGCGGGCGGCGGGGAAAGACAGGGTCCTGGCTGTGCCAGACACGCCGGTCACAGACTTTGCCCGCTGCCTCCGTACCCCCTGGCCTGGCAGCTCAGCAGGGAGCCTCCGGGCAGCTGGTGCTCCTGTCCTCCCTGCCGCCTGCCAGCTGCTCCCTTAACTGATGAGTCTTTGCTTCCTCCCCAGGGACAGGCCAGGAGGGTCTGGGGAGGCTGCACTCGGGGCCCTGGGCTAGCTGTGCCCCCTCCCCAGGTCTCCGGTGTCCCTGGCTCCACCAAGGCTGTGGTTCCAGCTTGTTGGTGAGCAAACAGCCCCGGGCCCGGAAGTCGAAGAGCCAGATTCCAATCCCACCCTGCCGATGAGTGACCTTGAAGGGACGCTTCCCCTCTGGGGCAACTCCGGAGAGCCATGGTTTTCCTGAGCACCTACTAGGGCTGAGCCTGACACCCCGTGTCACCCTGCATTGCAGCACAGTCACACTGGGAAACTGAGGCTCCAGGACCTGAGGGATTTGCTCAAGGCCACACAGCTGACAGAGTCTGGCTCTTTCCACTCCACCTTAATGGCTTTGATTTATCACCTGTGAAACAGAAAGGCATTAATAACACGGCCTTCGTGGGGCTGGTGCAGGTAGAATGGATGAGGGCTCAGTGCTGATCGATGCAAGTTCCCATCCTTGACCCGGCTTTGCCCCAGACCATCATCCCAAGGCGCGTCCTGCACAGACCTGGTCCTGGTCCAGCCTCCCTCTCAGGGCAGCAGCGGCATCGGGGGTGAAGAGGGACCCCTCATCCGCACTGTTATCGTCGTCATAAAGCTACAAAGGCTGGACGGACCCAAAGCCGCCTCGGCCTTCCCTGTACCCGCTCTGAAGGACACAGTAACAAGAAGCCAGAGTTGCGCAGTCGTGCGGCGGGTGCTGGGGACAGGAGTGTCCCCACGGAGCCTGTCCTGCTGGAGCTGCGATTCTGAAGAGGGCGCCATGTTAGACATGCTCTTCTCTCAGCCTCCCCAAAATCTCCGGGCACCAGTACTGTCACATCCAGTCCATCCACAAGTCCAATTTTACGTCCTGGATATTTCCAGACTCCCCAGGGCTCTGGCCCCTGCACCAGCCTGCTCTCGGGTCTGTGGCCTCTCGTCTCCCCTAGCTCTGCCACAGGACCCCGGGGACTTCTCTGCCCCCCCAGGATGACCCTGGCTGTCCTCGGCTCAGAACCCTTCGAACATCAATGCAGTCATGGAATTTCACTTTCCACAGCGCCCAGCTGCAGCCCCGGTCTCTCGGGCCCTGACTCCTGCCGGCTTTCCAGCCACGTCTCACCCAGATCCCTCAAATGTCCTGCCTGCCTCTCCTCGTCATGGTCTGCTTGGGATCTGTTTACCTCCTGACTCCACCATGACTTTGGCCCCTGCAAGCCTTGACCCTGTCCCATGCCACTCCCTGGCTCCCCAGCTGGCTCCATGCTCCCCTCCTGCCATCACACCCTAACCTTGGGGCTCGCGCGGCTCTACCCTTGCCCAGTATGGCCCTTGCCACGCTTTGACATGACTGTCTGGCAAATAACTGGGCTTCGACTTATTTTTTTTTTGGTACCAGGAATTGAACATAGGGCCTTGTGCTTGCCAGGCAGGTACTGCACCACTAAGCTGCACCCCCGGCCCAGGCTGCTCCTCTTTATACAGCTGCACTGATCAAAATCCCCCCCTGGGGTGTTTGGTCCAGAATGAGGAGCACAGGCAGGGGTCCAGAGCAGACAGAGGAGCCAGACAGCTGTTCAAATCCAGGCCCTGCTGCTTCCCAGCTGCCCAAGTGCAGTCCATTTCTTGTCCTCTCTGTGCCTGAGTTCTATTACTTAAGAACCCAGGTTGTGCCAGCCGTAGTCCCAACACTTGGGAGGCTAAGCCAGGAAGAGTGAGTTCAAGACTACCCTGAAATGCTGAGACCCTGTCTCAAAAATAAAGTAAAATAGCCGGGGATTTGGCTCAGTGGTTTCGCCGCCTGCTGCGCAAGCGCAAGGACCTGAGTTCGATCTCCGGTACCAAAAAATAATAATAATAATTAAAAATAATAATAAAGTAAAATAAAACAACCAAACATAAACTAAATAAATAAAATAGAAAACAAGCCAGGTGTGAGGTGCACATCTATAACCCCAGCACTCTGGGAGGCTGAGGCAGGTGGATCTCAAGTTGGACCCAAACTGGACAACTTAGCAACTGAGCGGGACTCAATCTCAAAATAAAAATAAAAAGGCCTGGGGATGAAGCTCAGTGTGAAGGCTCAGGTTTCACTCCCCAGTACCACCCCCCAAAAAAGTCCTGAGCCATAAACATAATGTTAATATTTGTTGGTTGTGGGCAGGGAGTGCTGGGTGTGTTTCACACCTCTCTGCGCACTTTTCTGTGAATCTGAACCGTTTTGGATGGTCCAGCTGAGCTTGGGGACCTGGGTTTGGTGGCAGGAGAGTGTGGAGCGAGGCAGGGGTGCTGGGGAGCCGGGATGAGCAGAGGAAGGCAGAGCGTCTCTGAGTGTGGGGCTGGATGGGGTCTGGAGCGGGGAGCCAGGTGGTGCAGAGGATGGGGTGGGCACAGGGGCCGAGGGCGGAGAAGGGGGGCAGCAAGGGGGCTGGGTAGGGTTGGGGAGAGGATGGGGCCGAGTCGGGGGAGAAGCAGGGACAAAGGGTGGACTCTGAGGCTCCCAAGGGCTCTGAGCTCTGGTCCGGTCCCTCGGGTCCCCAGGTCTTCGCCCTGGTTGTCTTCTCCTCCCTGCTGACCGATGGCTACCAGAACACAACTGAGTCCCCGCAGCTGCACTGTGTGCTCCACAGCAACCACACAGCCTGCAGCCTCGCTGTGGGCGCTGGCATCCTCACCTTCCTCAGCTGCCTGGTCTTCCTTGCCCTGGACGCCCACAGGGCCCACGTGGTCAACACCCACCTCAAGGTGGTCCTGCGGCTCCTGGACATCATCCTGGCAGGTGAACCAGGGGCCTGGCCCTTGTCTCGCAGCACCTGGCCTAGGGCTCACTCCAAGCAGCCCCAGGGTTCTGCCCAGGAACGGATTATACCTCCTCTAGACCTGGTATAAGGGTCACCCCTTCTGACTCGACAAGTCTCCCCCACTCTGCCTTTTTTTTTTTTTGAGACATTGTCTCACTACATAGTTCATGAACTCTCCATGATCCTCCTGCCTCAGCCTCCCAAGTACTGGGACTACACCCAGCCTGAGGAGCTTTATGGAACCAGGCCGCTGTTGCCCAGGGGGTGGCCTTTGGCTCCCGTGTTGGGGTGAAGCTCTCCACCGGGGGATTCACTTTCAGAGGGGCCTGGGGGCCGGGCTGGCACCAGAAGGAGGGCAAGAGATCCCAGCCCCGGCCCACACTCCCCAGAAGCCCCGCTGAGCGTGCCTGCCTCTGCTCTCCTCGCAGTTCTCTGGGCCGTCATCTGGTTCATGGGCTTCTGCTTTCTGGTCAACCAGTGGCACCACTCATCGCCCAAAGAGTTCCTCATGGGGAGCGCCAGCGCCAAGGCGGCCATTACCTTCGCTTTCTTCTCCATCTTTGTCTGGGTGAGGATCCCCACCCCTGCTGCAGAGCAGGTGGGAGCTCTAGAACATCGGCTCCCACAGAGCTGCCCCAAAGGCCCTCCCACCTGCAAAGCCAGGCCCCAGCCGTGAGCCTCTGTAGCAGGGACAGCCGTTCCTGTACCTCCCTCCCTGTCCCTGTCCTGGCCTGCAAGCACGAGCCAGCCTCAGCCACCCTTTCCTGTCCACAGATATTCCAAGCCTACCTGGCATTCCAGGACCTCTGGAGTGATGTTGCGGTCCCCTACAAGCGCTGCCTGGATGAGAGTGGAGTGGTGCTGACCACCCTCTCCCCGCTGTCCACCTCCAGCTCAGTGAACATGCCCACCTCCGGCCCCACCAGCCAGACTTACTCCAGCTCTGCCCTGTCCCCTTATACAACCACCCTGAAGGCCCCCTGCCTGGCCATGATGCCCGACAGCTAAACACCCCTGTCCCGCAGCAGTAAAGAGATATTGTTTCTCCAGAGGGTTCCTGCAAACAGCACTGTACGCCTCCTGTCTGTTCACCGGGTCACCTGGGGTCTCTGCAGGGGGTCCTGGGGGTCCAGGCATGATGCCAGCAGGTGGGAGGGGGTGACAGACCAGACCAGAAGCACTAAGTAGCACCTCAGCACCTCACCCTGCACTAGTCATGGGAGGAGGCACAAGGCACCACATCCTGCAGCTGAGATGCAAAGGCTTTTGCTGCTCAGAGAGAGCACTATCAAGAATGGGGGGGGGGGGGCGGCCCTGGGGATTTAGCTCAGTGGAGCCTGTGCCTGCCTCACAAGCGAAAGGTCCTGAGTTCGATCCCCAGTACCTGGCGGGGGATCCAAAAAGAATCAGGGCCAGAGCTGGGTGTAGTGGTGCCCACCTCCCAGCACTCGGGAAGCTGAGGCAGAAGGTCACTGCAAGTACAAGGCCAGGCTAGGATACAGTGAGATCCAGCCCAGCCTGAACTACACAGTGAGACCCTGCCTCTAAAAAAACCAAACAAAGAAGAATCCGGGCCAACCCTGGGACAATGAGACCCTGGGTGTGTGTTCACTGATGCCAAAGTCCAACTTCCTTCCGCTCCCCACAGTGACAGGGACTCAACATAAAGCCATGCTGTGTGAGAGTGGGGAAGGGTCAGGGGACTTGGAGTCCAGGAATGAGATTCAGAGGAATCCTTGTCTTTAAATCTTTCAAAGTCCATGAAGGCGACCCACACTTCGGTGCAGGAGTGGGACAGGTAACCACAGTGGGTGACGTCCTGGTAAGGTAGTGGTGGGGAAGGGGCTGGTCTGGGAAGGGTAGCCCCCACCGGGGATGCCAGAACAGGAACGTCTGACTGGAATCTGGCAACAGCCACACCAAGAAAAACAAGATAAGGGAACCTAAATATATTTTATTTAGCCCAAATGTCCAAAACACTACCATTTCAACATGTAATCAATATAAAATTAACAGTGAGGGTTTTCCATTCTTTCATACTAGGTTTTGAAATCACCTCACCTTGGGTTTGCTACATTTCAAGTGTTCACCAGTCATGTCAGACGCACACTGTATTGGATAGTGCAGTTCTAGAACTTCCTGGCTTCTCTAAAACAACTAGACCTCCACTTGTTGGGTTTTTGTTTGGTTTTGGTTTTGGTTTTTGGAGACAGGGTCTCACTATGCAGTTCACACTGGCCTTGGACTCACTATGTAGCCCAGGCTGGCCTTAAACTCATAGCGATCCTCCTGCCTCAGCCTCCCAAGTGCTGGGATTCCAGGCATGGGCCACCATGTCCAGCTCAGAGGACATTTAGAAAATGATGACACCAAGGGTCAGAAGTTCTAATGCTGTAGTGCCTGGTGGCACACACCTATAATCCCAGCACTGAGGCTGAGGCAGGAGGATCCCTGCTGGTTTAAGGCCAGCCTGGGCTACATAGTGAGAACCCTATCTCAAAAAAAAAAAATCCAAATGCTTACAAGAACCAAGCAAGTACCATATGCGCAGGAAAGGGACCAGGTGTGAAGCCAGTCTGGAGAAAGACCTGGAAAATATCTCACCTTTTAACCCCACAAGTGAACTACCACACAAAGCCATCAGTGCTGACCCGATAATGAAGGATGATACCCGCACAGCCAAGTCCTGGGGGTGTGGGGAGGCACGTGTCGCATCCCATCCATTCAGCGCCAGCCATCTGTGCCACTCAGAAATGAGGCCCCAGCACTGTCGGACTGACGGAACTCTTTTCAAAAAAAGCCAAAAATCTAGACTTTAATGTGAAAATCTGGTTCTGAAAGACTGCCGATCCATCCTTTTTCTTTTCTAGAAAACACAACATGCTTGACAAAATGGGACTGCCCACTGACGGGGTAGGGGTGGTCCGGGCGCCCATTCATGGCCTCCAACACCAAAGCTCTCAAAGCTCTCGACTCCTGTGGGTCTGGAGAACCACGAGGCACTCTCCATGCTGAGGTAAGAAGAATCTGAGATTTTCTCCAAAACCTCTTCTCATCTCCAGGCTCCTCCTAGACCTCTGGACCCCTCGATGAACAGAGAGGCAAGAGCAGAGCAGAGAAGGGAGCTGGGGTGGACCCCGCGATGAGCAGAGAGGACAAAGAGTAGCGAAGGAGGGTATCATTTTCCTCTGTTTATTTCAAGAGAACAAAGAATCAACCATCAAATTCTGTACAAAAACGTGGCGCTAGAGCTGTGGGAACCCACGGGCCGGCCCCTTCCCGAGTCTGAGCCAGAAACCCCCTAATTTGTCAAAGACCAAGACAAGACCAAAAACCCAAATTCTGGAAAAAGTTATTATGAAAACTCTGGGGAGACCTTCCTGGGCCTCCCTCCCTCCCCGCCTGCCGCCCCCCACCCAAGGACCACCGCGGAGGGGCGGGGTCAGGCGGGTTGGCAGATTAGGGTTTGGCAACTGCTAAGGGGGGCTGGGGGCTGGAAGGGCACAGGGGCCCGGGGAGGGAGAAGGTCTCTGGCCCCGGCCCTGCTCACAGGACACTCAAAAACAGTTTATAAAAATTGGGGCCAGAGAGTAGAAGGGAAAGGACTCATCAAAATCAAAAACTAGTGGAAAAAATTTTTTTTGTCTTCTCTAAAAGGCAGAAAAGTACAAACAGCCCAGGTCCTGAGTTCCCCCCGACTTGGGTCCTCCACCGCCCCCCAAACCCAGCAGGAGTGAGGATGGGGAGTGGGGAGAGGCGGGTTCTGTAAAGTCACTTCTTGATGGGAAGGCGCTGTCTCGCTCCCTCCCTCTTCTCCACTGCTGGTGCATCACCACCCAGGAGAGGGCTGGGCTGGCGGGGACCAGGGCTATGCGGGCAAGCTCAGCTTCTTCCCCTTGAGGACTGTGGAGAGAGACGCTGGTGTTACCAGGGACCCCGCACCCTGGGCCCGGCTGGCATCCTGCGGGGATGGACCCAGGACTCCGGACCATGGACGAGCGGAATGGCCAGGGACAGCGGAGGGGGAACCGGGGCCCCTGCACTTGTCCCAAGGCCCCACTGGCCACGCCTCTTCCCCCTCTGAGGGCTCAGGCTGGAGTCTTGGGTCTCTGAGGGAGGAGCCTCTCCCTCCTCCATACCCACTCCTGCCTCTCAGGTCTGCTTCACCATCACCTCCCCGAGGGCCCAGGAGAAGTCGCCCCCACGGCCCCTCAGGAGCACATCCCTAGTTTCTTTCTCTCACAGCTCTTCTCACCACCGGGAATTCTCTCTTCTTCTTCATGCCCCAACCTCCCCTCGGGGCTCCGAGGGGAGGGACAGGGGCTCGGCCATCTTTTCTCCTCCTGCTGCACTCCCGGAGCCTAGCACCGGGCCTGGGACACACAAAGTGTGCCATGTATTTCTTGAACAAATGAATGAACCTCGAGGTTCTGCGTCCTCCCTGGCCTGATCTCCACTTGAAGCATTCTGACATCCGAAGGACAGAAACTCCTGGGCTCACAGGGAGCCAGGGCTGGAGGCCTGGATTGCCAGGGAGCATGGACCAGGCACCCCGAAGCCACGGGAGGAAGAGGGACAGAGGACTCAGGGTGCGGACCCCAGGCCCCAGAGAGTGCAGGGGCTGAGGACAGGGCCTGCACCCGGGCTACCTTTGGTGATGTAGAGGTAGAAGAAGTCGCAATAGAGGACCGTCTGGACCAGGCCAGCCACGATGGCGATGAGGTCGAAGAAGCCCTCGAAGTGGTAGCGCCAGATCCAGTTAAAGAGATAGAGTGTGCGGTAGACGCCCAGTGCGAACAGGTAGTGGCTGGTGATAGTCTCCGCCTCGCCAGTCTTGCTCACCATGAACAGCTGCGGCAAGATGGCCACGGACTCAAGGTAGATGGAGAAAGTCCAGAGGATCTGCAGGGAGGCCGAGGAGGAGGAGGAGGAGGAGGAGGAGGAGGAGGCCGAGGGGACAGCAGGAGAGAGGGTGGGAATGGGTTGAAGTCACAGGCTTGGGGAACTGGATCCAGCGCTTAGCACAAGCCCAGCACCATCCTGCTCCCATTGTATCTCTAATTCTCTCCATAGCCCCCAGAGGAAGCTACAATTTTGTTGTTGTTTTGTTTTGTATTTTTGAGACAGGGACTCACTCTATAGTTCAGGCTGGCCTTTGACTCACTATGTAGCCCAGGTTGGCCTCGAATTCATGGGAATCCTCCTGCCTCAGCCTCCCAAGTGCTGGGATTACAGGCCTGCACCACCAAGCCTGGCAGGAAGCTATAATTATAACATCCTGCCCAGTATGGTGTTGCAGGCCTGTAATCCCAGCACTCCGGAGGCTGAGCCAGGAGGATTGCTGTGAGCTTGAGCTCAGCCTGGGCAACATAGTGAGTTCAAGGCCAGCCTGAACTACATAGTGAGACCCTGTCTCAAAAAAAAAATTATCAACATCCCCATTCAACAGACGAGGGAACTGAGGCTCAGAGAAGGTAAACTTGCCCAAGACTATATAGCTCCTGAGCAGCAGGGCTGGAGACTTTATGTGGGTGTGTGTTTGTGGGGAACCCAGGGCTTGTCCCGCCTCCATACCCTCCTGGCCTCATGATTCAGTCTCCTCCTAAGAAAGGCCGGCCCTGACCCTCCCTGCAAGGTCCTTTTGCACCCCCAGCTTTGTGAAAGTCGCACCTGGCATGGTCTGAGATCTGCAAGTACTGCACTGAAACCTCCCTCGGAGAAGAGAGCTAGGTGGGTTGAGGGAGGAGGTGGAAAACACCAGGATGCAGTCCTAACAACTCACTTTTCTACAACATTTGCTATCTCCTTAGCCTGGGAAGCAACTCCTGCTATTGTCCCATTATACACAGGTTCAGGCTGAGGCCCAGGCCAAGCTGTCCAGGGTCACACCGGCTTCCCACCCAGGGGACTGGACTTCGGGCCTGCCCTGCCCTCATAACCACCCAGAATCCTCTGGGGAGTCTCTCAGCAAGCACATCAGCAGAGGCTCATGGGAAATGTACTCACTGAGCTGATAATGTACACCCAACACTCACCGCTGGGGTTGGCCTTGGGGCACAGAACGCAGGCATAAGAGGAGACAGAGGTCTGTAGCACTGGATGTATTTCATGGTATCTCTTTTATTGTTTGTTTGTTTTGCAGTATTGGGGATTGAACCCAGAGCCTCTGCACTAAGCTACACCTCCAGCCTGTTTTTATCTTTGACACTAGATCTTCCTGAATTGTTAAACTGTCCAGGTTGGACTCAATTGCCGGGATTACATGAGTATATCACCATGATTGGCTCTTTTTTTTTTTTCTTGAGACAGGGTCTCACTAAGTAGTACAGACTGGCCTCAAACTTGTGATTCTCCTGCCTCAGCCTCCCAAGTACCTGGGATTACAGGTGTGTACCATCATGGCTTGATATCTGAATTATTTTTGGTTGTTGTTTTTTGGGTGTTTTTATTTGTGAATTTTTTTTTGAGACAGGGTCTTGCTATGTAGTCCGGGCTGGCCTTGAACTCACCATGGAGCCCAGGCTGACCTCCAACTTGAGGTGATCCTCCTGCCTCAGCCTCCTGAATGCTGGGATTATAGGATTGTGCCACCACACCTTGCCAATATCTGATTTTTTTTTTTTGGTACCAGGTTCGAACTCAGGTCCCGCACTTGCGCAGCAGGCAGCGAAACCACTGAGCTAAATCCCCGGCCCAATATCTGAATTTTTAGAGTATTTTTCTTCTATAATTAAAATTTTTTTTTTTTTTCAGCAACCACCATTTAATAGCACGAGCTTTAGAAGCAGGCAGACCTGGCTTCAAATCATGTGAACTCTCCCTTTGAGCCTCGCTTCAATCCTCTGAAAAATGAGGATGAGGCCCAGCATGGTGGCACACACCTGTAATCCCAGCACTTGGAAGGCTGAGGCAGGAGGATCACAAGTTTGAGGCCAGCGTGGGTAACTTAGTGAGACCCCGCCTCATAATAAAATTTAAGAAGGTGGATGGGGCCAAGCATGTAGTTCAGCACTAGAGCACATGCCCAGCATCCACAAGGCCCTGGGTTTAATCCCCAAAACTGGAAAAAGAGAGAAAATAAAATGAGGATAAGGACACCAGCTTCCCAGGTTGACAGAATCAAAAGAGCAGGCACATCGTGGGTGACAAGACTTCACAAGTGACCTCTCCCCTCTGAGCGAGGGAAACCAAGGCCTGTTTCTGACCCAGGCCCCTCCACCTTGAGCAAACCCCAGGATCTCCCCGTGTCTGTCACTGTCCCTTCTGCAAACTGGGTTCGTAACCCCACGGGGCAGGTGGGAGGTGGCAACCATGACTGGTTTGTAAGTCAAGGCCCAGAGCCAAGCCCAGGGCTCCTACCACGGCATGGCCAGAGTCCCTCTGGTACTTCTGGGGATGGGAGGCCCAAAGTCGCCCCTGTCGGACATTCTAGATTACACAGTGCTCTGAATCTGTGGCCAAAATTTTAAAATGAGACCTGCCTAAAAACTCCTAGATTACGGCTTGCCCAGCCACCCAGGGTTGGCTTTCTGCAGGCAGAAGGGGGCGTGGGGAAGGCAAGGTTGCCCCAAATTACGACTCCTCCCAGCTGGCACACCATCTCTGATGTCGACCTGGCCCTCCCAAAATTCCTCCTAGGAGTTTGTACAGCGCCCAGCAAAGAGCCACAGAATAAAAATCATGATGGCAGACATCTCAAACAACAAGCGTCGGGCATGCTACCAGACACTCCAGTCATGAACACACAGTGACAGGGCACTTCCCACCTGATGCCAGGGACTTTACAAACATCAGTGCTCGTTAGAGCCCCTCACGGGCCAGGGGCAGCTCGGTGTACAGCATGGGCCTAACACATAGGGCCCTGGATGCCATTTCCAACACCAAAACAACACCCTATTATATCAGAACTGATTGTTCCTATATCTTACAGATTAGGAAACTAAGGCACAGAGAGGTCCCACAACTTGCCCCAAGTCTCACAGGCTTCAGATCTGGGATTCACCCTGTCCCAGTTCCGGACCTATTCAGTCTGGTACTTACTGGGGCAGTGACCTCGGACATTTAGACTCCCTCAGTCTGTTTCCTCATCGGCAAAGTAGGATTGTTGTGGAAATCAGTGAGGCCTAGTACATGAGCTGTGCAGAGGAGTGTCCAGCTCAGCGCCTGTGCCCTGAATGTATAGGTCCTAAAGTAAGGAAGCCTCAGCAAACCGTGCGGAAGGAAGCATGTGAGAGGGCCTGCCATGAGTAGCCATTGTATCACCACCATCTGACCGCTGCAGGAATCTGTGGGCAGCCTACCTCTAGAGGAGTGAAGTCATGGTTGACCAGAAAGGCGAGGACAGCCGTGGGAAAAACAAGGAACTCCACTCGGAACGTGTCATGGTTCCCATCATACGTGGCTTTGAACTTGCTATAAATCATCCAGACAGTGGTGAAGGAACAAGCTATGTAGACCACCTGATAGGGATGACAATGGGATACCTCAGCTCAAGGGGCAGGCCCAAACCAAGGCTCAGACCTAGGGCTCTCAAACCTCAGCTTTCTCCTCTCTGACGCAGGGCTCCAGGCCCAGCCTCCTCCCTCAGAGCTGGGGTCTCCCACCCACTCTCAAGAGGCCCAGGGAGGTGGCCTGGAGCTTTACCTTCATGCATGTGTTGTAGAGTGAGATGTAGTTGGTGAACAGGTCCAGGTAGCGGGCAGTGAACACCACAGCAAACAGGACCTGGCTCTTCCCTGAAATCCCTGTGGTCCAGACACAGAGAGAAGAGGAAAAAGCTGGCAGTGGGCTTCATGGGCCATAAACTACGGCACAGTATAGTGCCTGGGACCAGCCTGTCGGCAGCTCTGAACCACAACTGTCCCTAAAGGCCTCCCCACCCGGCTGGCCCAAGCAGGGCCCTTTCCCATGCCCCACAGCCAGGGGGCAGCGGGCCCTAAAGCTACTCCAGCCCGAGGCTCCATCCCAGGCTAGGCCTCAGAACCACCTCGGCCCCCCTTGGAGTCCTCCCACACTCTCAACCCAAGGAGGGGCCTAAAGAGGACCCTGCCTGACTTCAGCCCTCCCGGAACAAGTCACCTCCTTCCTGCTCTCTTCCTGGCTGCCACCGTCCACGTCACCAACTCTCAGCCACCTCCCCGCCTGCCATGGCTCCCTGTTCCCAGCCTGGAACCCCCAGGACAGCCCAGATCCGGGCTCCAAGAAGCTGAACTGGGGGTCTCGCGCCACCAATCAGACTCTGTGCACCCTTAGGCTGAGGAGGCGAGCTGACCCCGCGGTGACCGCAGGCCAGGGAGAGGGAGTTCCCACCCAGCAGCGGCCGCAGGAACCAGTCTCCCTGGGGCTCCCCAGCCTCCCCCGGTCCCGGGACGCCCCCGCCCTCTGCCCCTTTCTCCCCCGGGCGGCCCTCTCACCGGCACACGAGCGGGACTTCCAGATTTTGAGCAGCAGCAAGATGATGGCTAGGAGGTGGGAGAGGTCTCCCAGGAATCGGAAGAGGTTCATGGCCGGGAGGAGGGCTCGGGCAGGGCTGAGACGGGGGGAGGCGGACTGGCGGGGGGCTGCCCCCGAGCTGCTGTTCCGGCGGGTGGTTGGGCTGAGGGCGGGAGAGGGCCCTCCGGTGGGCCGCACTGCGGGGAGGGGGCTCTGGGAGGGGGACCGAGGCCCGAGCAGGCGGATGAGCCAGAGCCGGGAAGAGGGAGGAGGGCGGGGGAGGGGAGGAGTCCGGGGCTGCAGGCCCCGCCCCCGAGGGAGGGGTTTCGGTTCTCGGGCTCCCCCTGTCGCCCACCTCCTGCCTTGCAGGTCTGGCGCCCAATGCACTCCTCGGCTGAGTCCGAGGAACTTGGAGGGTCGCCGGCGTGAGATACTCCCAAATCCCCGCATTGCTGCCCCAGGCAGCGTGTATTTGTAAAGGGTGGAGAAGAGCTGCCAAGACCCTACCCTTACAGGGTTTGGGGAGGCGCCTCCTGAACTCCAAAAGTCCTGCACAGAAACCCAAACGCTGGACTGCCGGCTTCTGTCACTCACCTGGGGCCTCCAGCTCCAATCAGGAGAGAAAAGAAAGAGGCTCTTAGCATCGCCCCCCTCCGACCCAGTGTCCAGGCCCCAGCGCCCTCATCTCCATATCCCCTTTTCTTGGAACTTAGTCCCACTTCAACCATTTTATAGCTCAAGGGTTTTAACACCAGGAATCGAGATGCGCAATCCCTCCTACCACCTCAAAATCCAGGCCACAAGTCTTCTCTTTCGGGAATGTGCACCTTCAGGCCAGGCCTCCCAGACCTTGAGGATGAAGGGAACAGGAGTTTCCCTAGTGAGCTCCAGGGCAACGCTTAGACTCAAACTACCTTAGGTGCTCATGGGCCTGGTACTAGCCCAGCTCCAGAATTGTCCCCCTACCTGCAAATTCTCTCTCTCTCACTCCCAGCCTCCAATTTAAAGGGCCCAGGTGTCCTGCACCACGCTTCAGCCCACAGCCACACAGGCAGCTGTATAGAAGTGCTGGAGACTGCTCTACCCAGAGGGACGGGATGGGCAAATGGCCTTGTGGGGACTCAGAGGCCAGGCTGTGGTCCGGATACAGCAGATGCTGCTTTCCTTCTGGATATCTGAGCACCGTGGCTGTTGAACACCATTTTCCTTAGTACAAGAAGGGGTACAGAGGTGTTTCCTCAGAGGCTTGTGTGGACTGTGCCCGAGGGTGATATTCATTAGACCAAGGCTGGTTTGCACTAGGAAGGACAGGATGTCTGAGCACTTAAAAGGGACTCAGGCTTGGAGGAGGGACCCAGATACATGGTTCCAGTAGAGAAGGGACTTCTGGACCCCCAGGTCTGAGAGACATCAGGAGTCTTAGAAAGAAGGGTTGGGGCCTGGAACCCTGAGTCTGAGGGAATAGGGAGGGCTAGGCCTCAGCCCCTGGGTGTAACAGAGGAGGTCAGGGGCCTGAGCAAGGAGGCTGGGCCTGGACCCATGCGTCTGAGGGAGGAGGGTTGGAGCCTGAATCCCTGGGTCTGAGGAATGAGGGACTGGGGCCAGGATTCCTGGCTCCATAATAGCTAGTTTTCGAGCCCAGGCTTTTGGGGTAATAGAAAGCCAAGGATAGGTCTTCCCTGGCAGTCGGTTGCTGGAGTCAAGGAAAGGCCTCCTGGTTTCTAAGCCTTTAAGTGAGGAAGGGGCTTAGGGCAGCTCCCCTAGCCCAGGAATCTGAGTCGGAAGCTAACATCTCCACACCGGTTCGGAATCCCTGCCCCCTTCCTTTTCCCCTTTTATTTGTAGCCCCTCTCTCCCCAGTCCCAGGAGAAAAGCAGAGACTGGGAGCTGGGGTAGGGGGCGGCCCCTCCCCCAACCCTAGCAGGAGGAGGGGTCCCCAGGGAAGCCAAGAGGGGGGGCTGTGGGTCTCCGGCAGGGACGGACGGGGACTGAATGTTAATCGCATCCCGAGTGAGTGTGTGTGCGAGAGCAGTGCGTGTGCGAGTCCCTCCCGCTCCGGCTCCTCCAAGCCCAAGCCGCGGCCGCAGCCGCCACCCGCCACCCTCGGCCCGCAGCCTCCCGGTCACCAGCGCCCAGCTGGGGGTGTCGGCCCGGGCGGGTCCGCCCGGCCCCCAGGGGTCTCCCGTGCGACTGCCAACTGCCCGGTGAGGATGCGAGGATGCGTGTCCGGGCGTCCGGGGCGGGCTGGGGGGGGGGTGTGTCTGTGTCAGGTCTGCGGCGGCCGAGGGAGGAGGGGTCTGTCTGTCTGTACCCACCCTGAGCAGCCTGCCTGCATGTCGCGGCCCCCCCCAGTCCTCCCCTGAGCCCCTAAACCTGCATGGATCGTGTGTACCTGGGTTCTGTGCCTCCTGCCTGCGTCCGGCCGGGCGTCTGGGTGTCCCTGGATGCCTGTGTCCTCCTGTCTGGCCAAACAGCCCCTGACGGCAGTGGCAGCCCGCCCCCCATTGGACCCCCTGCGTGCGTGTATGAGTGTGTGTCTCCCTGCTCAAGCTCTGGGGGTGTTGAGGGGAAATCCCAGGGAAGTGAGGTTGTGCGTGTGTGCGCGTGTGTCTGTGTGCTTCTGCCTAGGCTTGAGAGTGGGGGGGCCGCGGGGGGTCTGGAGGTAGCCAAGCGAGGAAGGGGCGAGCGGTCCCCGCAGGCAGTCTCCTGCTTCTCATACCAACACGCATACCAGCCACCGCTTCAGAGGTGACCCAGACAGACAGACAGACACAGACACGGGGGGGGGGGCTGCCGAGGGCACAAAGGGGGGTGCAAATGAGCCAGGGAGAGGAGGGATGGGGCACATGGACAGGGGGGAGGAGCCGGGGCTGAAGCGGCAGAGGGGGGCACCCCTGGTGGGTGGAGGGGGGATCCCCACGGGGTCGAGGCCGCAAGAGGACACCCCGACAGCCTCCGCAATGTCCGGGGCCCAACTTCCAGAGCAACATGTGTAGCCTCGTCCTCGCCTAGTCCGGGTGGCCGCAACCTTGGGGGACAGACAGGGCAGGTCAGGATCAAGGAAGCGGAGGGAGAGAGAGCCAGGGGCAGGCAAGAGGTCCCTGCAGCTGCCGCCACTGCTGCCAGCACCGCCGCCTCTGCCATCGCCCCAGGGCCTGGCCCCCCCACTGGCTCCCCGAGCCCTCCGCAGAATCTTCGGGTCCCTGGATACCGGGTTCCGGCCCTGGCCCCCCCGGAATCCCCCCCACAGAACAGGGTCATGAAAAGGTAAGGCCGGGGCAGGGGCTATGGGAGGGGTGGACCCCCAAATCTAGGACAGGGAAAGCTCATGCATGAAGGGGCTTTAGGGCGGGCAAGGGTCCCCCGTGTTCCTCGGGGACTTTCACCCCCTTCTCCCTCTCTGAACCCCTTTTCTGGGTCCCTACACCACATACCCAAGCCCCCTTTCTCTGACACTGCTCCTTTCCCCAGCAGCACATACCTGACTCCTCTATCTCTGCACCCCCTCCTGCATCGGGCTCCCCGTAGCCGGCGTCCCTCTCCCGCTCTGCTCCGGCTCGCCCCTCCCCTCTCAGCGCTATGAGTCTGCTATTAATACTCCTGCCAAGGACCTTGAGGGCATCTAGGCCCCCGGCACCCTTGCCCCGGGCTGCCACCCCCTCCTCAAGGTTCTGGAATGCCCTTCCAGCCTCTCGCCTGCCCGGACCTGGGTGGGGAGACCCGGGGTGGGGGGCAGACACTGTCTGCAGCATGACTGAAGGAGGAAGCTATGGATCCTCAAAGTGGTCGCTCCCCTCTTCTGGGATGCCGGGGTGGGGGAAGCAACAGAAACAGGGACAGCCCAGGAATCTCTGGCACCCTCCTCCTCCTCCTCCTCCTCCTCAGTTTGGGGACAGTCTGTGCGGTGTACAGGATCTCAGTGGGGCTAGTAGGAAGGCCAGAGCTGGGGGGGGGGCACTGGAGGACAGAGCTAGGCACCCAGGCTGCTGGGCTGGGACAGGAGGAAGCCAGGGCTCCCGGGTCCTGGGGAAGAACAGAGTGGAACTCTAGAGTCCTGGGGGAGGCAGGGGCTGCTGGCCAGGCCCCGGAGTCCGTGGGAGAAGTTGGAGGGCCAAGCTCTGTGTCTGAGGGAGGAGGGGCGGGGCTCAGGCGCCTGCCTGGCAGGGTTGGGGTCCCACTCTTTGGCTCCTGGGTGGCTGGGAGTCCGACAAGACTCAGGAGGAGGTGGAGCTGGGGGCCTGGATTCTGTCGTCCCTGGGGGCGTGGGCTCTGGGGATGCTACTCCTCAGTCCCGGAGGGGTGGGGGACCATGCCTGAACCCCTGCAGGGAAAGGACTGGCCTCCAGCCTCTTAGGGTGGGGCTGGGGGCTGCCCTCCTGGGGCTCAGCAGAGAGCAAAACCCTGGGGTCCCCAAAAGCAGAGGCCAGGCAAGGGGGTGGACCTGAGAGGGGCAGAGGAGGGAATGAGAGGTGAGCAGCCACTGGGAAGGGAGGGGAGCATCACTGTTAACCCCGCGGGGGCCAGGCCACAGCTGTGGGTTATTTTGGGGTGGAAGGGGGGGCTATTCTGAGCACTGATTGAGCCAGCTGCTTGGGGAAGGGCAGTAGAGAGGAGGGGCAGGGAGGAGCCAGGATTTGGGAGGGAAGGGCCTGCCCCAGCCCCTGCTCCCTTCCCAGGGAAGACAGGGGCGGTGGGAAGAAGGGGGGCCAAGGCCTGCAGGCAGGGGCCAGGGAGTGGGGCTTTCCACCACCCTGGCTGTATGAGGGGTGGCCGAGCCTGTGCTACCATAGCAACCAGACAGGAGGCTGATTGACAGCCAAGAGAGAACCTTCCCCTGTCTGGACCCTCAGCCCTTCAGGGTGCCCCCAGTGTAGGCCCCAGCCTCTCTGGGAGCCAGGATCCAGGCCCCCTATGCCCTCCTCCCTCAGACCCAGGACCCAGGCATCTGGGCTCCCAGCCCAGGCACCCCAGGCAGCCAGTATTCAACAGGGGGCAGTGAAGGCAAAGCTGTATTTCCTCTAATTTACTAAATTGCTCTGGGCTGGATGCCAGGTACCCCCCTCCCCAGCTCTGCACAGCTGTGCCCCCAACCCTGAGTCCCAGCCTGGCCCATGACTCTCCCATTCTGAGAATGGGGGAATAGAGACAGGAATAGAGGGGGAACTGGGGACTGTGATGGGGTGAGGGGCAAGGCCTGGGGGGCATTTTCTCTCTGTAGGACACCTAGCTGATTTCCCTTCATTCTCTCTCCCCACACACCTGACCCCTTTTCCCTCTCTTATTTTTTTCCTCACTTTTTCTTCCTTTTATTTCTGCTCCCTCCTGCCATTCGCCTTCCTGGCTGGCCTTTCATGTCTGTGCTGGGCACCTCCCTGGCGGGGTCTCGGGCTCTGCCTTGCTCGCTATTTCTGTCTTCCTGTGCATTTGCTCTGCTCTATCCGCTCTGTCCCCATCGCCGTGTGTGCCTGTCTCTTGGTGGCCCTGGGGTCTATCTCCGGCCTCTCCCCGGGTCTCGCTCACTCCCTATTTCTGTCACTCCCCCGGCTCTGCCTTCTCCTGCCTCTGTCAATTTGAGCCTGTCCTCCCCGTCTGTTTTCCCTTCCACCTCTCCCTAACCCTTCCTTCCTCTCCCCCTGCTCCTATTCTGTCCCATCGTCTCGCTGTCCCCTCTATTCCTGCCGCCCCCTCTCCCTCGGTCTCTGTCCTTCTACCTGTGTCTCTCCTGTCTCCCTCCATCTCGCTCCCCCTGCTTGTCTCTCTCTCCATCTGTCTCTGCCTCTCATCCCTCTTTCTCCCTATCTGGATCTCTCCTCTGCTCTCTCTCCATCTCTCGTCTCTGTCCCTCCATCTCTCGCTGTCTCTGTCTCTCCTTCCGTCCCACTCCTGTGCACCTCTCCTTCCGGTTCCCCCTGTCCGCCTCCCTCGCAGGGGCCGCCCGGCGGGGCCCGCAGGTGATGCGCCGCGCCGGGTGGCCCCGCGGCCCTCGGGGCCCCGCTAGGATGCTGCTGCTGCTCGCGTTGGCCTGCGCCAGCCCCTTCCCGGAGGAGGCACCGGGGCTGGGCGGGGGCCCCGGGCCGGGCGGGGGCGCGGGCGGGGCGCGGCCGCTCAACGTGGCGCTCGTGTTCTCGGGGCCCGCGTACGCGGCTGAGGCGGCGCGCCTGGGCCCGGCGGTGGCGGCGGCCGTGCGCAGTCCGGGCCTGGACGTGCGGCCGGTGGCGCTGGTGCTCAACGGCTCGGACCCACGCAGCCTCGTGCTGCAGCTCTGCGACCTGCTGTCGGGGCTGCGCGTGCACGGCGTCGTCTTCGAGGATGACTCACGCGCGCCCGCCGTCGCGCCCATCCTCGACTTCCTCTCGGCCCAGACCTCGCTCCCCATCGTGGCCGTGCACGGCGGAGCTGCGCTCGTGCTCACGCCCAAGGTGCGCACACTGGAGAGGCGTGGCTCCAGGAGGGGGTGGGTCTGTGGGCGTGGTCGTGGAGGGCGGGGCCCGGGGCTTCTGGAACCCAGGTAGGGCCTAGGTGAGAGGCGAGGCTGGCTTGACTAGGGAGCCACCTAGAAGAAGGGTCGGAGGGTGGCTGGCAAGGACCAGAGCATGGGAAGGACGTAGGCCCCATCACTGCAGGTGAGGGATGGCAGCAGAGTGGGATCTGGGATTGGCAAGGAGTCAGACAGGAATGGGGCTCAGAAAGGGGCGAAGTCTAGAGGGGAGGTGGGTCCAGGAAGGCAGGAACAGGAACCAGGTATTGAAGGACAGGGTCTGGAGAGGGCCCGGCCAGCTGAGCAGTCTACAAGTCTATGGAGGAAGGCAGAGCCATCTAGCAAAAGGAGGAGTCTGAGAAGGAGAGGCGTCGTCTATGAGAGGTGGATGAGAAAGGGGAGAACCAGGCCTGCAAGAAGAGCGATTTAAGAGGAGACCAGCCAAGGAAGGGGCGGAGCCAGCAGTTAGGGGCGGGGGGGGGGCCCTCGAACTGTGATGGAAGGGTGGGTCTGGGAGTAGGGCTTGGCATGGGGGTCTGCCCAGCTGTGGGTGTGGGAAGTGGGAAGGTGAAGGCCTACGTCGAGGAAGGCCCAGTCAATAAACGATCAGAGCCAGGAGCCTGCAGGGCAGAGGGGTGCAAGCCTGGAGCTGGCATGGCCTGCAGAGCGGTCGTTTTCCAAAGGCACTGGAAAGGCTAGCTTTAGTAGAGTAGCGCAAGCCTGGTCTGGGGACAGAGAAGGGAAAGGCCAAGAGGCAGGGCTTCAGAAGCGGTGGGATCTATTAGGGGTGGGGCCAGTGGAAGCATGAGGTGTGATTCGCTGGATGATGGAGCCACCTGAATGGGTGGAACCCAAATGGGCCAATTTCTTGCTGTGAGGGTGGATACCTTTGTGACTGGATCATTATTGCATGCTGGGATTCGTAGTTCTCCTGTTCAAAGCCTTCTGGGAAGGACCTCTGGCCCAGCTTTCCCATGACGCTGTCCAGAGATTTGTAGGCAGAGCTGTAGACCTAGGAGGTGGACATATTGTTTCCTGACTGGCACCTCTGTAAAATAACCAGAGGTGTGGTCCTTCATGCTGCCAACTGTAGCTAAGTGTGGCCCACTCCATTTCACTCTCTGCTGGACACTGTGGACCACTTAGGATACACTCCATCGTCTTCAGGGAAGTGTAGTCCCTTTGGAATCCCTGGATGAGAGAATGTGGTCCTCACAGCTCCATCTGCATGCCATTGACTGCAGGGCACATGGTCCCCTCCACACACTTCCACCTGCTGAAAGGTGAGGTGCCCACTTTCCCACTGCATGCCGGGAGAATTTTGTCCTCTACATGTACAACCAAAGGCACATGCCTAGTTTGACAAAGTCCACTTGCTGTTTGCACTGGATCACAGGAAGGCTAGTTGAGGGCTGATTTTGTGCCAGGGCCACTGTAGGTTCTGAGAGGTGAGGAAACAAGTCCCTGTCTCATGGAGCTTTAATTCTAACAAAGGAAAGAGACAAGACAAGCCACAGAGAGGAAACTCATGATGCTGTAATAACTGAGGCAAGGGATTCAAATGATGGTGGTCAGGAGAGGCTTGACTGGACCAGAGGAATGGGAGGGGTAAGCCAGGCATGGAGGAGCTGGTGAAGGTGTCCTTGGGAGGGGTGACAGCTAAGGGCAAAGGTCCTAAAGCCAGGAAGAGCTTGTTGTGTTTGAGGAAGAACAAGGGGAGGTGTAGCTGGAGCCAACTGAGTGTTGGGAATGGCAGTAGATCAGGGCTGAGCCCAGTTCATGCAGGGCCTTCTGGGTGACAGAGAGACTTTGGCTTTGATTCTAAAGAAGAGCCATTGGAAGGTTCTCAACTGAGAAGGGATGTGATCCATTAATATTTTGAAATGATCACTGAGGCTGCTGTTTGGAGAATAGACTGGAAGATGCAAGAATGGAAGCAGAGATGGGTGGGAAAGCTGTAGGAGTCTAGGCAAGAGAGAAAGTGGTGGCAATGAGGGTCATGACAGTGGTGAGAGGTGAAGTAGACAAACAGCTTATGTTCAAACATAGAACTGAGAAGATCTGGAAAAGGCCTGAGTGTTTGTGGGAGTGAAGGAAAGAAAAGGGGTCTGAAAAGGGATAGAAGGAAGACAGGGAGCAGGGCTGAGGCAGGCAAAATAGATACAGATGGCTACCGTATTGGACAGTGTATGGGGAGACAGTATTCAAGGCTGTGGGCCTGGATGATCCAACCAGGGCACAAAGAAGGAAAAAGACAGATGCTACTACACTTAGAATTTAGTATCCTGGACAAAGAAGGACCGGTGAAGGAGACAGAGGAGGAGGGGATGGGGAAATATGACAAAAATCAGGGAAAAGTCCACTCCTCTTAGAAATAGGGTACCCACGCTGCATGCTGGGAGTGTAGTCTCCCTTGTCCCACAGAGAAACATTCCCTCTCAGTGCATGCTGGGAGTTGTAGTTTCCTCAGTGGCTGTATTAAAGGGTGTATTAATGACAGTGATGTTAACTGCAGCGCAAAAACCCTTGAATCACTGCAACTCAACACAGTACTGTAGGTTGTTTCTCATTCATTCAGTCACTTTATTTTTTATTTTTTTATTTTTTTGGTACCGGGGATTGAATTTGGGTCCTTGTGCTTTCAAGGACTTAGGTCCTTGTGCTTGGGTCCTTGGCGGTGGAAACACTGAGCTAAATCCCCAGCCCCATTTGTTTCTCATTCATATAAAATCCAAACAGGTGGTCTTGATTGGAGCTGGCTCTCTTCCACATGGTGACTCAGAGACTCAGGCTCCCTCCTGTGGCTCAGGAATCCTGTAAGATTTCAGAGTCCTCTTCTGTGGACTTTGAGTCTGTCCTTAGACCAGAAGGAGTGTAAGGTTCATGTGGGAGAGTCTTTGTATTTATAATTCTTTTAAAATTTCATTTTATCAAAAACTGTTCATTTTATTTTACCTTTTTCTCTTTCTTTCTTTCGACAAGGTCTCGCTAATGTAGCTTAGGCTGGCCTTGAACTTGCAGAGATCCTTGTGACTCAGCCTCCCCAGTGCTGAGATTACAGGCCTGCACTACCACATCTGGTTTCATGTGGGAGAGATCTTAGAAGTGGGCCCCAGAGAACTCAGTCATGTGACTAAACCTAAGGCAGTTAGCCTGCGCTCAGGAGGAAAGGAGACGGGTTTGGCAAACAGCTAGTCATTCTGCCTTGCTGAGATCCGGGACCAGCCATTGCCGCTGGGAACTGCGGTCGGCAGAGTCCGCTGTTGGGGTATGAGGTCCCCCATCGGGAGGCTGACGGCCCCCTTGTCCCCGCAGGAGAAGGGCTCCACTTTCCTGCAGCTGGGCTCCTCCACGGAGCAGCAGCTTCAGGTCATCTTCGAGGTGCTGGAGGAGTACGACTGGACGTCCTTCGTGGCGGTGACTACGCGTGCCCCCGGCCACCGCGCCTTCCTGTCCTACATCGAGGTGCTGACCGACGGCAGCCTGGTGGGCTGGGAGCACCGCGGGGCGCTGACGCTGGACCCTGGCGCAGGCGAGGCGGTGCTGAGCGCGCAGCTCCGCAGCGTCAGCGCGCAGATCCGTCTGCTCTTCTGCGCGCGCGAGGAGGCTGAGCCTGTGTTCCGGGCCGCCGAGGAGGCAGGCCTCACCGGGGCCGGCTACGTGTGGTTCATGGTGGGACCCCAGCTGGCCGGAGGCGGGGGCTCAGGGGCCCCCGGGGAGCCCCTTCTTCTGCCAGGAGGCGCCCCACTGCCCGCAGGGCTGTTTGCAGTGCGCTCGGCGGGCTGGCGGGACGACTTGGCCCGGCGGGTGGCAGCTGGGGTGGCTGTGGTGGCCAGAGGTGCCCAGGCCCTGCTGCGGGACTACGGCTTCCTGCCCGAGCTGGGCCACGACTGCCGCGCCCAGAACCGCACCCACCGCGGGGAGAGTCTGCATCGGTGAGCGGGGGCTGGGGGAAGGGGGCTGGGGAGGCCGGAGTCCAAACCCTAACCTAACCCGCACCCATACCCTAAGTCCCACCCCTGTCTGAACCCCAGCATCCTTTTCTGTAAAATGAGTGTACTAAGGGTGATGGGAAAAATATGTTGAATGTTTAATTTTTTAAAACTTTAGCCGTGCATGGTGGTGCACATCTGTGATCCCAGCACTGAGGCAGGAGAACTGAGGCTGAAGCAGAGGCAGGAGGATTGCCTCGAAAAACAAAACGGAAAAAAATTAATACTGTAAAAGACACGTTGCCATTAGCTCCCCTCAAAATATCCCCCTCTCCTTTGAACACACTTATCCCATCATTCTTGCTGCTTTCTGAAGCAGTTCTGGAAGTCTTCTTCATAAATGTTGTTGGTTGCACAGTTGTGGCTGCCTCTATGTCCTGAACTGCTTTAAGATGTTTACCTTTGTGGTTATTTTGACTTTGAGGAAGAGTCAGAAGTCACAGGGTGTCAGATCTGGTGAATGAAGACACATTGTTATGTTCTTACAAGCCTTCCATTCCCTTGTCACTTAGCAGTAACATTCACTGTGGGGGTTTTTTGTTTTTTTGTTTTTGGTACTGGGGATCGAACTCGGGACTTTGTGCGTTCCAGGCAGGCAGTGGAACCACTGAGCTAAATCCCCAGCCCCATTCACTGTATTTTTTTATTGCACCTTGTAAAAACACACTTCCAGAACTGCTTCAGAAAGTGCCGAGAATGTTGGAATAAGTGTGTTTGAAGTGGAGTGTGGGGGAGAATTCTGAAGGAATTAATGGCAATATGGTTTCAATGTAATAAAAATTTTTTAGGGCCCGGGGATTTCGCTCAGTGGTTCTGCCGCCTGCCTCGCAAGCACGAGGACCCGAGTTCAATCCCCGGTACCAAAAAAACCCACTTTTTAAAAATTTAAACAATCACCATATTTCTTAACCAATCTTTGTTGTTGTTTTTTTGGTACCAGGGATCGAACTTGGGTCCTTGTGCTCGCGAGGCAGGCGGCAGAACCACTGAGCTAAATCCCCGGCCCTTTTTTTTTTTTTAACCAGCCCTTTTTTCCCTCAACCATCCCTTTTAACTGGGTTCTTTTCTGGGATTAAATCAAGTAATTTGGAAAGCACCTGATATACTGTTGAGTGTATTACTGTATTTCATGTCAGATGCATAATATTTCATTTTAAAGTCTTTGAAATCAATATGTATCTTATAATAGATGGTTTATCATGGTTTAATTGGTTTATCATAGCTATATATATGTATATATTATTATTTTTTTGACATAGGGTCTCGCTATGTAGCTCAGGCTGGCCTTGAACTTACTATGTTACCCAGGCTGGCCTCAAACTCACAGTGATCCTCCTGTGTCAGCCTCCTGAATGGGGGATTATAGGCATGCAGCAAAATGACTGGCTACATCTTATAATTTAGATAGGATCCTAGTTGTATTGTAAACTTAGCTTCAGTGACAAAAAGGCCCAATGATCCAGTGGCTTGAAGAAGTAGAATTGGGTTCCTCTGTCACATGACAACCCAGAGATCAGTGGTCCAATCACCAGGACCCCGAGACCACCTACTTGTTGCTCTGGCATCTCCCCATATTCTAAATTGGGTTCTGAGAATCACTGAACTAGCTCATGAGAAGGGAGGAAGAGGAAGTGAGGAGCAAGCAATTTCCTTTTAAGTGACCTGTAAGGGTCAGGTCTCGCATCCTATTGGTGAGAATGCGGTCACATGGTCAGGACTGCACAGTGGTTGTTTTCAGCAACCTCCATTCTGATTGGCTGGTGCCAGTATTGTACTGATTGTTAGAGAATTTGAATGCTACCCCTGCCCATGGCCTGAGGTAGCTGCAAGAAGGCTAGGAAGCATGGACCTTAGCTCTATGGCCGTGTGCCCAGTTTACACATAATTTGTTTGTTTGTTTTTACACATGATTTTTTGGTGGAAAACAGCATCTCCACCATAGGAAAGCTGTGAGTGTGGGGAAACTGAAGAGTTTGGTGATAGAACAGTGGGAGGAGAGGCTATTAATCCTGAAATGAGTTGACTTTGGGAGGTGATGGGTGGGGAAGAAGACCTAGGAGAGGAGAATCAAGAACTGTTTTGGGGATCTAGATCCCAGAACACCTGCCAGGAACTAGGGCTCATGCTGGGTGCTGGGAACAGAGAGATGAGTAAGACCATGGGTTTCTTCAGAGAACACAGGGTCCTGGAGAGGTGGCAGCCAGGGATGGGGATGATGACAGTGCAGTGTGACGCTTGCAGTAATGGAGGTGGCACCGGCCTTGCGGGAGCACAGGGGAGCATTCTGTCTAAGCCAGGGTGCTTCTGGCTGCAAGGAGCCGAATCTCATCTCAGTTTCCTCAGGGAAAAGGGGGCTTATTGGAAAGATAAACACGCACAGAAACAGAGATCAAGAATCAAGGTCAAGCCTAGACCCAGCCACTTTCATCTGTTTCTGATCTGTCTTTCTTACTCTCCCTCCTGTCTCTCTCTCTTCCTCTCAGACCTGCCTCACCAGGGGCTGTTCAAGTCTTCATCTAGAACCTCTGTTCCCTCAGAACTTCAGCCTTTCCTGGCTACCGCACAACCCTCCATTCTCAGAGTAAAATGTCATCCCAAGACAGGATGCTGATTGGTCCCAGTCTGCCTTCTAAAGCAAGACACATGGGTCAGAGCTCAGCTTAGGGGGTCAGGGAGGTTTCCAGGAAGAGGGAATCCCTTGCCTGAGACCTGAGGATGCTCACCCAGCCAGCCAGCCATTCATCAAAATGCCTTTTACTTAGTGAGAATGTACTGTGTGCCAAGCACTGCTATAGGCCCAAAGGACTAGCGTGAAACACACTCCCTGCTCTCATAGAGCTAACAGTCTAATGGGGAGAGGAGCAGTGAACAAACAAGACGAGAAAGAAAATATCAGCAGGTGGGAACTTCTGAGATAAAAATAAAACAAGAGGATGTGACTGGAAGAGCGGGGGGTGGGGGGGCTAAGTGGGGCCAGAAAAGGCCATTCTAAGTGAGAGATAGAGGTTAAAAAATGGATGTGCTGGGCATGGTGGCGGTGCACACCTGTGACCTCAGTAGGAGAGAGGCTGAGCCAGGAGGATTGTCATGAGCTTGAGGCCAGCCTTGGCTACCTAGTGAGTTCAAGGCCATCACAGGATATACAGTAAGTCTCAAAAAAGCAAAATAATGGAAAAAGAACCAAGCATCGGAAGATCCAAGTGAAGGGAAAGGGACCATCAGGTGTAAAGGCCCCGGGAGTGGAACTGTTTGGGAGCCTGAAACAGATAGGTCAGGGAGTTCATGGGAGATGGCAAGCCTTCCAGGCAGGCAGGGGAACAGTGTGGGTGAAGATCCAGCGTGACAGCTGGGCAGACTGATGGGGCCACGGTAGTTCAGAACAGGCCAGGGCAGCAGAATTAGGGGTGGTGGTGGTGAGGTTAGGGAGCTGCATGCAGCCAAGCCGTTGCCTCCAGCACCAGGTTGGGGAGCTCAGACTCTGTTCCAGGGCCCTAGGGAGCCCTGGGCCACGATGAGCGGGAGGGATTCAGACTGTGGGCGAGATGGAGGCTGGAGGCCAGGCAGGAGGCAGGGGTGAGGTCCAGGAGGGCTGGGAGGAAGGCAGGAGGGGACGGGGCTGGGGGACAGAAGGGGGGAGATGGAGCTGGAAGTTCAGCCCAGTGACGGGGTGTGACAGCGAAGATATCAGGGCAGCCAGAACCCCACCGGGGGCCTCTTCTAGCAGAAGGGACATTGGAGCTGAGTCTTTTCGACATGACAGAGTTGGTCTCGGTAGAATCAATCACAGGGAACAGCACCCGTAAACTCCGAGAGGTAGGAAGTTACTTGACATGTTCAGGGGACTCTGCCTTCCGTGTTGATTCCATCAAAAAGGGTTTTCAGAGCTGAGCGTGGTGGCGCACACCTATGATCCCAGCACTCGGGAGGCTGAGGCCAGCCAAGGCTACATAGCGAGACCCAGTCTCAAACAAATGAACAAACAAGCAAAGCCAGGTGTGGTGGTGCATGGCTGTGTTCTCGCACTCTGGGAGGTTGAGGCAGGAGGAGCAAAGTTTGAGCACAGCCTGGGCAACTGAGTGACTTAGTGAGACCCTGCCTCAAATTTTAAAAATTTTTTTCTTTTTTTTTTTCCGGTACTGGGGATTAAGCTGAGGACCTGGCACTTGCAAGGCAGGCACAACGCCACTGAGCTAAATCCCTGGCCCTAAAAAATATATATATTTTTTTGGTACTGGGGATCGAAATCAGGACCTTGCACTTGTGAGGCAGGCAGCAGCACCACTGAGCTAAATCCCCAGCCCTCCTAAAAAATTTTTTCAAAAAGTTTTTGGATGGGAAACAATTAGAGATGGGGCTTGAGAGACAGGAGGAGCCAAAGCGTGCAGAGACTCTTGGTGCTTCGCGCCAAGCTCAGGGCATGGGAGTGTGTCCTGAGGCCAACGGATGTTTCTGAGATCTTGGAAGTGAAGGAGCACAGATTTCATTCACCAGCAGGGTCCAGGCAATGGAAAGGGCGTTTGCCCAACCCAGGTTCCCTCACAGCCTCTGCTGTCTCTGGGCAGGTACTTCATGAACATCACCTGGGATAACCGGGACTACTCCTTCAATGAGGAAGGCTTCCTGGTGAACCCCTCCCTGGTGGTCATTTCCCTCACCAGAGACAGGACTTGGGAGGTGGTGAGTCACAGCCCAGACCTCAGGCAGGGGAGAGGGCTGGACTCCGGGTCCTGGCAGAGGAGGGCTCAAGGTCTTGGACTGTGGGGGAGCAGCGATAGACCCCCAGGTCTGAGGGAGAAGGCTGGGCCCAGACCCCCAGGTCTGAGGGAGGAGGCTGAGCCTAGACCCTTGGGTCCTGATGGGAGGACCAAACTGAAGGGCCAGGCTCCTGCATCTGGAGGAGGAAGTAGCTGCTGGTTCCGGGAGGGAGACAAGGCCCTGACTCTTAGGTCTAAGGAGGAGAAGCAGGGAGGCCGGAACTTTCTAGGCAGTGGAAAGGTTTGCCCAACCCAGGTGCCCTTTCCATTACCCAGAAAGTCCCCTCAGGAAGGCTGACCGTCCTTCTCGGTCCAAGGTGGGCAGCTGGGAGCAGCAGACTCTCCGCCTCAAGTACCCGCTGTGGTCCCGCTATGGCCGCTTCCTGCAGCCGGTGGACGACACGCAGCATCTCACGGTGGCCACGCTGGAAGAGAGACCCTTTGTCATCGTGGAGCCTGCTGACCCCATCAGCGGCACCTGCATCCGAGACTCCGTCCCCTGCCGGAGCCAGCTCAACCGCACGCACAGGTGACAGCCCGGGATCCAGGAGTGGCAGCTTCAAAACTCTCCTCCTGTGAAGCCCGCATTCTTGGGCCCACCCCACAGAGCCCTCCATTTGGTGACCTAGGGGTGCCTCAGTTTCCCCGGGAAGCGCTAAACATAGTTTCAGCCTCCGCTGTCCCTTCCTCCATGCCCTCATGTAACGGAGAAGCCTAAAGGAGGGGTCCCCAAGCTCCCCCAAGCATGGTCGCTTCCCGCAGCCCTCCACCGGACGCCCCCCGCCCGGAAAAGCGGTGCTGCAAGGGCTTCTGCATTGACATTCTGAAGAGACTGGCGCACACCATCGGCTTCAGCTACGACCTCTACCTGGTCACCAATGGCAAACACGGGAAGAAGATCGACGGCGTTTGGAACGGCATGATTGGGGAGGTGAGGCGGCAGGAGAGCGGAGGGCGTGTGCCAGATCTCCGGGGGCGGAGCCGAGAACGTGGGGGCGTGGCCAGCAGGAGGGCCCTTGGCATCAAGAGGGCGGGGCCCGGGTGGGGCCTCGAGCAAAGTGAGCCTGGGGGGGCGCGAAGGGTGGGGTCAGGAATCAGGACAGACCCAGATGATGATAATGGGACTGGAGAAGGGGCGGGGACAGCCCTTGCCCGCTGTGGGTCCTGAACCAGGTTCCCTGTCCCCTCCTCACCTCCACCCAGGTGTTCTACCAGCGCGCAGACATGGCCATCGGCTCCCTCACCATCAACGAGGAGCGATCTGAGATCGTGGACTTCTCTGTGCCCTTCGTGGAGACAGGCATCAGCGTCATGGTGGCCCGCAGCAATGGCACTGTGTCCCCATCTGCCTTCCTCGGTGAGCTGGGGACCCGGGACAGGGAGCCAGACTTCGACAAGGATGGAGCAACTGTCCCTAACCATGTGGGATCAGAAACCTGGGTTCCGAAGGGCGCGGTGTGCGTGCCTGTGATCCCAGCTGTGGTGGCTGAGGCAGGAGCATCTGAGAGTTCAGGGCCAGCCTGAACTACACAGTGAGAGCCTGTGTGACTCTGGTGAAGTGATATCATTTCTGAGCTCATGTTCCCTAATCTGTAAAATGGGAAAAATAATTTCCCCTACCAGAATGAATTTTTTTTTTGGTATCGGGAATCAAACTCAGGCCCTTGCACTTCTCAGCCAGGAGCGGCACCCCTGAGCTACATCCCTGGCCCACAAGAACGAATTTTATCCTGAAGAAGGCCGAACTCAGGAGCCCTCTCTTGCTGTTCACATCTCATCCCTGCTTTTGTATTCATAGTTGCAGTCTTATTTTAAAGCGAGCCTTCCAAATTGTGTATACTTTGGGCTTCACAAAAGCCAAGTCTTCCCCTGTGTCTGAGTGTAAGATGAAGAGCAGAGATTAGCACAGCTCCAGCACATTATAAGTACTCAAGTCACCCATCCGTGGCACCAAGCACCTGCTACGTGCCAGGCTCTGGGCTGCTTGCTGAGAACAAGTGATGAGCGAGACAGACAGACAGATCCCTGCCCTCTAGGAGCTCTGAGCCTCGTGGGGAAGACAGAAAGGAAACTTAAATGGGGACACAGGCCATTCCGCTGGTGATAGTCACCATGACACAGGAAGCCAGGGGGAAGAGATGGAGAGGATCGGGGGTCGGAGGGGCAGAAGGCGAAGGCTGAGAGGGAACGGGCAGATCTTGGAGGACCTCAAATGCTACCAGAAGAAGTTTGGGTTTTGCTTTAGCTGCAGTGGCAAGGGGTCTAACTCTAGAAGACAGTATGGGGACCTAAAGTTACAGTTCAGCTACTGGCAGCCCTGTGGGAGCAGGAGGCTGGTAATGAGGCTACTGCAAGGTCTGTGTCAGAGAAAGGATGTTGTGTGCAGTAGGAAGGTGGCGATGGGGTGAGGGAAGTAGACAGACCCAGGGTGTGGGTAGGAAGCTGACCCCGGAGGGGCTGGTGGCTCTGCGGTGGGCTGGATAGAAATTGCACCTGCTGAGCAGGAGGAGTCAGGAAAGATGGACACGGGGCCCAGCCCAATGGCCCACATGCTCTACAAGTCCCCACTTGCTCTGCAAAGTTGGAGCAGAGCTCCTGGGAAAGGAGGAGCTGGAAGAAAAGGCATCCCTTCCGGTGCATTATTATTTTCTACACACACACGCACACCCCCACCTGTGTCCCTGGCAGCCTTTTTCTGGGGCCGCAGTCTCGGCAGCGTACACTGAGAAGAAGCTCAGAGTTGAACCCTTCCCTCCAGGCAGCACAGGGCAGGGCAGTGACAGACTCCTATTTATGCCCCACCAAGTTACCTGGCAGAGGTGGGGACAGGGCAGGTGGGATCTCTGGCAGGGGAGCGGAGATGAGGGCGTGGCTCGATGGTGGTTACAGAGTGGCCCAGTGACAATGATGTGGCCAGAGAGGAGGGCAGGACAAGGCTGAGGGGTGAAGACTTTGTTTGGGGGTTCTGGGAGCCATGGCAGGGCTCTGAGGGAGGGGGGCAGAGTCACCTCTCAGCCATGTGGGGGTTGGGTGGAGCCAGATGGTCCCGGGAGGAGACGAAATGTGTGAGATGCTGGCCATGAGAATGGAGCGGCCACCCTGATCCATGGGGCAGGAGGGAGAGAGGGAGGGAGCGAGGCCAGCAGAAGGATTGGGGTGGCCTGGGACTGGATGGGTGTGGAGCTCCTAATACGGGGGCCCAGGAGCTGGGGCAGTGCAGAATATAAGTGGCCTGCAGGATCCGGTCTGAGGCCCCAATAACATTTAGGAAACAACTGAGATTGGGTGTCAAAACCACAGAAATGGGGTTGGACATGGTGATGCTGTAATCCCAGAACTCTGGAGGCTGAGGCAGGAGAATTGCCATGAATGTCAAGGTCAGCCTGGGTTACATATTGATTTCAAGTCCAGCCTGGACTACACAGCAAGACTGTGTGCCACACACACACACACACACACACCACAGAAATGGGTGCGATGGCTCTGAAAGCAACGGCCTCCCAGGCTTCTGTGTGGGCCGCAGGGCTGCCCTGAGACTGGAAACCAGGATGGCCTCAGATCTGGCTGGACTTCCTCTGCATGTCTTTGTGCCCCCTAGCCCTTTGCTGGGCTGAGCCATGACACTACTTCCCTTGTCTCTAGAGCCCTACAGCCCGGCTGTGTGGGTAATGATGTTTGTCATGTGCCTCACCGTGGTCGCCGTCACCGTTTTCATCTTCGAGTACCTCAGTCCCGTGGGTTACAACCGCAGCCTGGCCACGGGCAAGCGTGAGTCCCTTTCCTCATTCACCCTGCTGCGCAGCACCCTGACTGCACATGGAACTACATTTCCCAGCAGCCCTTGAGGCAGAGCCACAGCCTCTGGGGGCACCCAAGGCCCCAAGGGCCATTGGGAGCTGTAGTTCTTTCTGCTTTCGTGAAGCAGAAGGGATTTGGGGTTCATGTCCCCATCCTGGCCCCCTGCAGGCCCTGGTGGCTCAACATTCACCATTGGGAAATCCATCTGGCTGCTCTGGGCCCTGGTGTTCAATAACTCGGTGCCTGTGGAGAACCCCCGGGGAACCACCAGCAAAATCATGGTGCTGGTGTGGGCCTTCTTCGCCGTCATCTTCCTCGCCAGCTACACAGCTAACCTGGCCGCCTTCATGATCCAGGAGGAGTATGTGGACACCGTGTCTGGGCTCAGTGACCGCAAGGTGAGTGGAGGGGGATGGTGGTGGCTGTGGCTGCCCAGAGGGCGATTCCTGGGGGTCCTTCCCAAGAATTCCAGAATGGAATGTTCTGGAAGGAGGCCGTGTTTCACGATGAACCTTTAAAATGTTCCTGGAGAAAGAGGTGTCCCCAGTGTTCTAAGGGCAATATCACCAAATAGTATAGTCTAGACTAGTGTGGCTCTCAAACAGTAAGGTTAGGGGATTGTTTATTGGTACTGAGGTTTGAACCCAGGGCCTTTGCGCTAAGCTGTATCTTCCAACGCTGTTTAAAAATTTTAAATTAGGCTGGGGATTTAGCTCAGTGGTTTCACCACCTGCTGCGCAAGTGCAAGGACCCAAGTTCGATCTCCGGTACCAAAAAAAAAATTTTTTAAATTTTGGGCTGGACAAGGTGGCACATGCCTGTAATCCCAGCACTTGGGAGGCTGAGGCAGGATTCCCAAGAATTCGAGGCCAGCCTGGGCTACTTAGCGAGTTCAAGGCCAGACTGAATTATGGAGTGAGACCACCCTGACTCAAAAAAATAATAATAATAAATTTTGGGGCTGGGTTTCGTTAAGTTACTAAGTTTCACAGGCTGGGCTCAAACTTCTGCCTCAGCCTCCTAGACTGAAGGAACTACAGGTATGCACTACCATCCCTGGCGCAAAGTATTCGTTTCTGAAACTTCTAATTCATCGAAGACTAGTGCTTTAGTAAATACAACTGCAATGAATTACTAGAAAAGTAAAATAAAACTTAAAACCAAGGGCCAGGATTTAGCTCAGTGGTACCACCACCTGCCTCATAAGCACAAGGTCCTGAGTTCGATCCCCAGTACAAAAAATAAATAAATAAATAAAACAAAAAACTTAAAACCAAGACATACAAAAGTCAACCCCCAATTTTTATTTATTGGATTCAATAGATGTAAAACTATCCTGTCACACTGGTCCAGATGCTACATCTCTTGATTTCTGCACTCACCTCATTGGCTCACAATGTATTCAAGGACCAACAGGGCACGCTCTGAGACAGGGGTGGTTCACCAGAGTCATGACCTGTGACAGGGTTGAGAAATCAACGCAGTGGATTGCAATAAGCATTTTCCCAACAGAATGGAACAGAACAGTATAGAAATAGATTGTGTTGACTGTATCCTACCTAGGATGGAGGACCATGATTTTATGAAACTTTTAGTCATAAACACACCTGATGCTGGCCCAGCACACACCCATCTGGCTACAGCTGTTGCTAAAATAGTCAACTATTTCTGAATAGATTGGTAAACAGCTGCCCTCCTCACCTGCTTCAATCCAGCAAGCTGAGGGCTAACGCCTGGCACAGCAGAGCTCCTAGCTTCCCCTGTGATAACCTGTCCGCAGCCGTGCATGCTGGGTAGGAGTAGAAACGTGTTCCCTACCGCAGCAGTAGCAATCGAATCTGGGAAACACCCGTGAGCCCGGGGTGTCTGCCAGATGTCAGGTACCCCCCAGAACGGGGCGTCGTGGTTGGGGATCTTCCTGGGGGAGACACCTTAATAACTCTGCCTTCTGCCCCAGTTCCAGCGGCCCCAGGAGCAATACCCACCCCTGAAGTTTGGGACGGTGCCCAACGGGTCCACGGAGAAGAACATCCGCAGCAACTACCCCGACATGCACAGCTACATGGTGCGCTACCACCAGCCCCGTGTGGAGGAGGCCCTCACACAGCTCAAGGCAGGGTCAGCACAGACTCGGGCCGGGCGCAGGGGGAGAGGGGGGAGAGGGGGAGCCCCGGGGTCCGAGGCGCTGAGGTCACAGCAGTCAGCCCAGGGCGGAGGTCACGGAGGGCTCTGGCGGGGCTGCCTTCCACGAGTAGGGGCCTGTGATGTTTCCAGGGCCCGGTAGCTACAGACTTGGGACCACACTGCTGGGGCTCAGCTCCTGGCTCTGCCCCTTTCATGGCTTTGGGACCTTGGGGAAGTGAGAGGGACCCAACTTCCGTGAACCTCTGCCTCCTTCTTTCTTTTTTTTTTTTGGTACCGGTGACCGAACTCGGGACCTTGTGCTTGCAAGGCAGGCGCCGTAGCCACTGAGCTAAATCCCCGGCCCTCCTTCTTTCTAATATGGAAGTAACGCCCTTTGCGGTATCAGGTTGTTGTAAGAATTAAATTAGTTAAACCACACACAAAAAAACAATACTGAGGGGCCAGGGATTTAGCTCAGCGGCACTGCGGTTGGATTATATATTTTATTACATTGGTTTCCTAAATCTTAGTTAAATTCAGTCCCTACAGTACAGTGCAAGATTACGACAAGCCGGGTGTGTTGGTGCACACCTATCATTCTAGTACTTGGAACACTGAGGCAAGAGGATTGCCCAGAGTTTGAGGCCAGCCTGAACTACATAGTTCAAGGGCAGTTAAACTAACAGCGAGACCCTGTCTCCAAAAGAAAAAAAAAATTACAACAAAGCTGAATGCAATAAGTTTCTCCCTGTGCCTCCTTTACTTATTCTTTCAGTGTGCAGGTATTTTTATATACCCCCCACCACAGGCCAGGCGGTGGACAAATAGACCACAGTTCCTGCCTGCTGGGGGCTTAGTGTTTAGAGGTGGGAAGTGAGCAATAATCTTGCCAATGGAAAAATCAGCAAGAGCATTTCCAAAAGTAAAGATGAGGTAGATGGGCTGGGGTTTTAGCTCAGTGGTTCCACTGCTTGCCTCAGAAACAGAAGGTCCCAAGTTTGATCCCCAGTACTGAAAAAAAAAAAAAAAAGATGAGATAGAACTTGGTGGGGTGGGTTTTTTGTTTTTTTGGGTTTTTTTGGTACCGGGGATCGAACTCGGGTCCTTGTGCTTGCGAGGCAGGCGGCAGAACCACTGAGCTAAATCCCCGGCCCTTGTTTTGTTTTTTGATACCAGGGATTGAACTCAGGACCCTGCGCTTGTGAGGCAGGCACAGTGCCACTGAGCTAAATACTTGAGCTAAATCCCTGGCCCTAGGAGCGGGGTATTTTTGCCAGGGTGTTGAGGGCGGGCTTCTCAGAGTAGGTGCTGATGTGCAGATCTCTGCAGGAGGTGAGGGAGCTCACTAGGTGGACTCCCAGGCATTGGGTAGAGGGTGTGCAAAGGGCCTGGGGTGGGTGTGGTCTTGGTCTACTGGGCCGGTGGCAGGAAGGCGGTGTAGAGGCCATTTTGTCATCTCAACCTCCCCCAAGGCCCACTCCCTGTCACCCCTCAAGTAGCAGTCCTGTCTAGGTCTCTGTCACCCCATCTTGGTTTTAATTGTTGGGCTGTAAGAAAAGGAACCCAGTCAACCTGTTTTAAGGAAAATGGGTGGGTCAGCACAAGGGTACAGGTGAGTCTCAGAACCAACTGCAGAAGGCATAAATAGGCTTTATGGAAATGTGAAGGTCATCCATGCAGTTTTAAAGAGCATCAACTCTGTGCCAGGTACATTTCCTGTACTGGATGATAATAATCAGCAACAAAATACACACATTTCTTAGATTGGTTAAAAGAGCTTAAACAGACAGAGGATTATCTCTTACAATAAGCCCAGAGCTGACACGATCACTCAGAAATACCACTAACAACCCAAACTCTCTATCAAGCTTGCAACCATAGAACTTCATGCTCAATTTGGCTGCTTCATGGTCACAAGAAGGCTGCTGCCCTCCATGGAGCACATCCTAGTGCCAGGCAGGGAGAAGGATGAAAGAATTGAGTGTTTTCTGCTGGTAGGACTCTGCCTTTTATTCGGAAAAATAAGCTATTTACAGGGACTTCTGGCTGTTTCACAAAACCTCTCAGAGGGCCACTCTTCACTGCAAAGGGAGCTGGGAAGTCCATCACGTCAGACTTCAGCCTCTGTTGTAGAAGAGGGTGAATGAGGAGAGGTAAATGGTGATGTGCTAGCCAAGCCACCTGTCAGTCCTGCCCCCAGAGAGTTTGTATTTTTGCCACTTTGCAAGTTCTCTCTTGCCAGCTTTTCTTTCTCCATTTCTCTATGTTCCCTCTTGAGTTCTGGGGACCACATGGTTTTTGTGTGTCCTCCGCGTGTGGGCCTGCGAGCCTCTTGTTTCTGACACCGAGAACTTTGGCACTTTCTTATCGGGCACCTGCAGCAACTGCTGTGCTCTCTGCCCCACCCCTGCCCTCCTTGGGTTTACCTCTGTCTCCCTTACCCTCTGCACAGAAGCACAATTACCACAATGTCGTTACAGGCTGGGTCACAGACTTTTGTTAAATGAGCCTCTGGACAGGTGCATTGTGAACCTTCGCAGGGTCTGGTGCAGAAGGACAGTGGACCCGGTGTGGCAGCACATACCTGTCATTGCAGTGCTCGGGAGGCTGAGGCAGGAGGATCCCAAGTTCAAGCTCAGCCTGGGCAACTTAGCAACTTATGGAAAGCCTGTTTCAAAATAAAAGTTAAAAATTAAAAAGGGCTGGGGATGTGGCTCAGTGCAAAGGTCCTGGTTCGATCCCCAGTACTGAACAGTAGAGGCTCACAGGCTCACGGACCATATGCATTTAAACTTCATAAATCAAACTAACAAACCATTCAATATATTGAGCCCCCTGCCTTGCCAAATATACTGTACCTTCCTTCCTTTCTCCTTCTCTCTCTCTTCTTTCTTTCTTGGATATGTGGGGGACAGGGTATTATATGTGGGGGACAGGGCCTTCCTACTGAGCTACATCCTGTGCCCTTCTTTATTTTGAGCTAGGATCTTGCTAAATCTAAATCACCCAGGGTAGGCTCAAACTTGAGATTCTTCTGCCTCAGCCTCCCAAGGTGCTGGGATTACAGATATGACCACAGTGCCCTGCTCAAATATACCTTCTTAGCAACCTGAAAGGCTACTATATTCAAGTTAAGAAGCCCTGGGACTCTTCCTCCTGGTATTTCCCCGGAAGCCGATCCTTTGCCTTTTCTAGCTTCCTGGGGCTCGCACATTCTTTGGCTCGTGGCCCGAAGTCATTCTGACTTCTCTCTCCAGCAACACACCTCTGACGACTCTCTTGCCCTCTCTTCTGCAATTGTCTTGGGCCCACCCCGATCACCCACCATAATCATATCTCACAACCCTTTGCTTCGTCCTATCTGCCAAGTCGGCTGCCATGAAAGGTAACATATTCACAGGCTCTGCTATTAGGATATGGCTGTCTGGGGCAGGGGGCTCACAGGTTCCCAGACATAATCTCAAAGAAAAAAGTGGATTCTGGGGGGGACCCCTCTTTGGACCCAGGGACTCCTCTCTCTTTGGGGGAAGTCCTCAAAAATACTGGACCTCAAGCAGGGCTTGGTGGGGCACACCTGTAATCCCAGCACTTGGAAGGCTGAGGCAGGAAGAGAGCTGCAAGTTCTAGATCAGCCTCAACTACACTGCAAGACCCTGTCTCAAAAAAACAAAAGTGGGAGGGACGCCCATGGCCTAAGGTGTCCGATTCAGTACAGAATTGCACTTTTCTTTACATTATGCATTCAGCCACCCATTCTTTCTTTGACAAATATGTATTGGGTGTCTGCGATGCAGTAGGCTCTCTGCCAGATGCCTAAATCCCAGTGTACTTGAAGCTTCCTTTGGAGTGGTGGAATGGCAGAAACAGGCAGATGTTTTTAAATTTATGCCCTGTAAAGTATCCTGGTTCTTAAGCATCTGGCCACAGGGATGTTCTCTCTGGCCACCTTCCTGCTTCCTTTCTCCTGGGAGACCGGTTTTCTCCCTCTGCCCTTACAACCCTGGTGTTCTGGTGCCTTCCACAGCCTGAGAGTTCCTAACAGTATCCTGGGGACACCAAACAGCAGTGAATTCCAAGGCAGAGGCTGCTGGGTTCTGGGAGGGGCTACACCCTTATTTGCAGTGGGTTCTGGGGTAGGCAGTTCAGCTCCTGAGCCTCCATTTTTGCCTGCAGAGTGGGGTTGGTTAGCAATCTCTGTTTATCAAGTGGCTCCACTAGGGAGAATCTGATTGGTCCAGCAACACTCAGGTGTCCACAGCAGGACCAATCAGTGGGGGCCAGGATGGGACCTGGTCACAGGGTTGGTGGGACTGCTGCTCCCATAGAGCACAGGTTCTCAGGGGTGTGTGGGCTCCTTTTGGCAAGAGAAGCCTCTGGTTCTTCCCAGTGCAGTGGCACACATCTGTAATCTCAGCACTCTGGGAGGTTGAGGCAGGAGGACCACACATTCGAGTGGAATGCAACTTAACAAGACCTAGTCTCAAAATAAAAAAACTTTTTAAAAAGGACTAAGGATATAGCTCAGTGGGAAGGCCCTGGGTTTAATCCCTAGTCCCACTCCTCCCCAAAACTGATAAGATGTCTTATATTTGGGGGGAAGGTCTGATACGTATTTTATGCTCACAGTGCACTTCGACTTGGATTTGCCGTCACTAGCAACATCTGGCTAGTGGCTGTCACACTGGACAGAGTCCATGTAGAACTCTCTTTTTATCTTTTTTATTTTCCTTCCCCTTCTGGAACGCTCCCCCCGTTTTCCCTTCCTTCACTTTCTCTTACCTATACTTCTTCCTGTTCCTTCCTTTCCCCACAGCAAATGTCGTTCAGGGGTTCCTTGTGCCTTGGGACCTGGATGACAATGGCTCCAGCCCTCTCCTGAGAATTCCATACATTCTCGGGTTTCTCAGGTTCACCCTGGCTTCAAATTCCTCTTTACTATTTTAATTCACTTTCTGGACCATCTCACTGGCCCAAGTGTGTCTTTCCAGTGAGAGCCTGTGGTATTAGCCAGAATGGGAACCCAGAAAAAAACCCACCCTGAGCAGGGCTTGGTGGTGCATGCCTGTAATCCCAGCATTGAGGAAGCTAAGGCAGGAGGATCTCGGTGAGTTTGAGGCCAGCCTAGGCTACATAGTGAATTCAAGGTCAGCCTGAACCATGAAGCGAGACCCTGTCTCAAAAAACAATACATAAAAATAAAAGTGAAATGAATTTTTATAAGATAGCTTACTTAACCCATATGTCCAAAATAGTCCTTGGACACATCATGGTAATCAGTACAAACATGGCTGTGGCCCTTCGCCTGATTCTCCCACTCGCAGTCTGCATTCTCGGGTGGCACCTCTCTGTCCAGAGCCACCACAGCCTGGGCCTGCACTGCCCAGAGCAAAGCTTTGCGGTGAGCATCCCGCATCCTGATGCCCAAGACTCCACCGCCCCCCCAGGGTCCCCTCAGCCCGAAGCTGGCCCCCTGCATGCCCTCCCTTGGGCAACAGACACTGCGCTTCTACCTTCCGCCCTCCTGTCCCTCCTGCAGTCTTTGTGCTCAGACAGCAGAATTCAGAGCCTGGGGGGCCAACTTTCCCGACTGACCTGAGTTTTAGGAACCAAAAGTGTGACCAGCCAGGCAGACGGGCAGTGTCTGTACCTCCTTGGACTTCAGGAGCCAAGAAATTTTCCCCAACACAGATAACAGCCACATCCCCAGCCTTTATGGAGTGAAATATACCTTGAGGCCTCATCCTGTGTCTTTTTATAAATGTTTTCATCTTTAATTTTTGTTTGTTTGAGACAGGGTGTCACTAGGTCAGTAGATTGCCTAGGGTGGGCTTGAACTTCCAATCCTCCTGCCTCAGCCTCCCAGAGTGCTGGGATTACTGGCATCCGCCACCACACCCTGCTAGCTTTTATCTTTTTTTAATTGAGATATATCTACAGTGAGGAATGGAGACGGGTGAATAGTGTTTAGCTCCTTGGCTGTTTATGCAAGCGTATGGGACCAGGCCCACATAGAGTATGGGAAAATATCCTGCTACCGGAAAGCTCTCCTCAGCCTTCCGGGGATCGGATCGGAAGACCTCCTGTGAATGACTTTTCCTTAGTTGGGACATCATCTGCACAGGGTCAGCAAGGCATATCTCTTTGTGTCTAGTGTATTTTGCTCCGCATTATTACCAGATTGGCAGCTCGTGGCTGTGTGATCTACTACTGGGTACGTTACAGGGTTAGAACCCAAATCTGCCGTCCTTGTGTAGTCTCTCGTCTGGCAATCGTGAGCCCTCGGCCCTGCACATTCATACTCAGCTGAGTCTTGGGGACACGCACCTTTGTTTCTCCTGGGTGCATCCCAGGGTGGGCTGGCCCTGGGGATGCGTGATGCCGTAACAGAGTCTGCCAGGGCTTTGCCAGCCACTTGTGCCAATTTACACTCTCATCAGCAGCGCAAGAGTTCTGCTTGTTCTGCATCACTTGGTGTCATTCCCATTGTCCTTTTAATTTACATAGTGTTTATTATGTATCAAGCTCTGTTCTAACTCACTGAAGTTCCTGATTTGCCTCATTTGTTTGGGAGGGCCCAGGTGACAGGTTTGGGGTTTTTCTGGTCTTACAGCCCTGGAGGCTGAAGTCCTCTGGCTGTGGAGGACAGGGGGAGGAGGCTCTGTCCAGCTTCTCTCTCACTGTCTCCGAGGGGGCGGTCTCTTTCCCGTGTCTCTTCAGGTCCTCAGTCTTCGACGTGTGTCCAGGTTTTTTGTTTGTTTTAGTTTAGTTTAGTTTTGAGGTACTGGGGGGTTGAACCCAAGGCCTTCACACTGAGCTACATCCCCAGACCTTGGTTTTTGTTTTGTTTTGTTTTTAGAGACAGGGTCTCCCTAAGTCACTAAATTGCCCTGTTTACACTCAAACTTAGATTCCTCCTGCCTCAGCCTTCTAGAGTGCTGGGATTACAGGCATGCACCACCACACCAGGCTTATTGTGTCCCCTTCTTATAAGGACACTGGTCAAATTGGACTTTTAGGGTCCACTCTGTGACCTCACATTAACCTGATTATCTTCTTAGGGGCTCTTTCTACAAACAAGGTCACATCCTGAGGAACTGGCAGCCAAGATTTCGATTAGTGAATTTTGGGAGGGGACCCAACTCGACCCATTTCATAACAGTCTTAGGTGAATAGTCTTAGAAACTGAGGCGCAGCAAGAGCCCCACAGCTGCTAAGCTGCGGGGCTGGGACTTGAACCTGGGGCCCAGGCGCTCAACCGCTGGAACTGGCTGCCTCAGGCGCACAGTGAGAACCCAGAGCCGCTCCCAGAAGCCTCTCGGACTCACAAAGGACACCCTGTGTGTCTCATTGTCACTTCTTGCTCTGATTTCCGGCTTTTGCTGAATTCTTTTTTCCCCAGTAACCCTTTTTGCATTTTTTTCTAGCTTTTAGCTCTATTTTTATCAGTTATCCATCCAGAGAAATAAAAGATTTTTAAAACATGAAAAGCAGCAGTCCCCTATCAGCCTATTCTCCCTTCTCCCACCTTGGAAAAATCTGCTTCCCTCTCTTTACTGGATCATTTTGCCTCTTACCTCCTTCACCCTAAATATCACATTTGCATGGCAGCTCCTTGATTTGTTTCCCCCAGTACTGGGGATTGAACCCAGGGCCTCTGCACTAAGCTACATCCCCAGCCCCTTTTTTATTTTGAGACATGGTTTCACTAAATTGCCCAGACTGGGCATGAATTTGAGATCTTCCTGCTTCAGCCTCCCAGAGTGCTGGACTACAGGCGTGTGCCACCTTGCCCGGCTACAATTTTTCAATTTTAGGCATCTTCCATGTACTTCTCACTATGGGAGGCACACGCTCATGTTCTTATGCTTCAATCAGTCCAGCCTCCCACATTGTGATTCTGACTAGATGAATATTCATTGTTTATATATTATGACTGTAAATGCTCCCACAGCTGCCACAAGTAGTAAATCACGATTACTTTCCTCTCCTACACAATTCTTTGTTTTTGTTGTAATTAATAATTGTCTTTTTTTCCTTCAGTCATTTAGTGGATGAGTTTTCTTTGTGCTTAATTAATTCAAACCCAAATTCTGTTAACTATGTGCATCTCTTCTTATGTTTAGAAGCATCAAATGCTGTATTAGTTTCATGTCACTAAAGAGGTTTCTGTCTTGGTCTTCAGGCCAGCTACAGGCTGGTGCATAGCTGCTGTCTCAGGTCACCCATCACCTCCCTCCTGATTTGGATTCTGTGGTATCCCAATTTTTTTTCTACATCTATTTTTTCTTTTTCTCTTTTTGAGATAGGGTCTTGCTATGTAGTGCAGATTGCCTTTGAACTCAATACATAGCCCAGGTCGGCCTTGTACTCAAGGTGATCCTCCTGCCAAGCAGGCATGGAGCCACTGAGCTGCATCCCCAGCCCTGATCCTCCTGTCTCAGCCTCCCAAGTGGTGGGATTAAAGGCATGTGCCACCACACCTGGCTTTTTAAATTTTTCATTAGTGTACAAATTCCTAATCTTGCTGGGTTTTGCTCCCTTGTTCTTTTGAGCTTGTAGATAAAAGGTACATAGGAAGTTTATTTCTGGAGACATTGCAGATCTAGTCTTTATCTGTGTTCATACCTGAGGGACAGTTCAGCTGGGTATAGAATTCCAGAGCAGACAGCATTTTAGGAGTGTGGAGTCATCACACTATTGTGTTCTAATATCCAGTGTCACTGTAGAAGAAGCTATGGTTATTCTGATTCCTAACCTTTGTATATGGCCTGTTTTTCTTCACCTTCTTCTCAAGTGTGCTGATATTTATTAGCAATATACCTTGATCTATTTTTCTTGCAGGGCCTGTCAGTCCTACCTGTGTCATACCATTCGTTCTGAGAAAATTTCTCTGATTGTCTTGACTTCTTTGCCAAACAGCTTCTCCCCTCTTTCTTTTCTTTTATTTCTGGAACTCATGTTAATTTGATGTTGAATTTCCTGGATGGTCCATTTCTTTTATTCTATCTTTCTGCTTTACTTCCTGGTTTTCATTTTTTCTTCTACCCCTTAATTAAGCTTCTCACTTCTGCTTACCTATGTATTTATATATCTATAAATATATTTATAGTACTGAAGATACAACCCAGGATGTCACATATGTAAGCAGCACCTCTACCACCGAGCCACACCCCTGGCCAAGTATATTTTTAATTTCTAAGAACCTTTTCTTTGGTCTCTCAATTCTTATGGTATTTTTATAAATTTCACAGTATACAATCTTATTCATGGTTCAGATTGCAGTATCTTATTTCTCTGATGACATTAGTGAATATTTTTAAGTACAAAAATGAGGTTCTATTTAGAATGAGAGGAGAAAATATTTTTAAAAAATATTTTCCACTCTGTGCATACTGTGTTTCTACTCAGTCTCCCTTCCCCTGCCACTTTATTCTTTTTGGGTCCACATCTCTCTCTCTTGCCAGAGGCTTTATCTGACATCCAGTGGCCCTGGGCAGTCTGCTCCAGTGGGGCTTAGGTTTGAAGCTACAAGTGGTGAGCCTCGGAGGGCATGAGGGCATTGTGAATTATGAACTTTACCACAGGGTAACTGGGACCATATTTATCAGGTAATTCCCAGTGTCAGTATTTTTGTGTCTCTTTTCTTGGGATATACATGAGATGTGATCAAAATATACAGTGAATGTTTACATTTTAAAAAATCATTAAAGCAAGGACCTGAGTTCGATCCCTGGTACCATAAATAAATAAATAAATAATCATTAAAGACACATTACTGTTACCTCCCCTCAAACTACCCCCTCCTCAAACACACTCACCCCATCATCCTTCTGGCTGCTTTCTGAAGCAGTTTGGGAAGTCCTTCACTGAGTGTTTTTATGAGGTATGATCAAAAAATAGTGAATGCTGGGCCAGGGATTTAGCTCAGTGGCACTGCACCTGCCTCACAAGTACAAGGTCTTGAGTTTGATCCCCAGTACTGCAAAAAAAAAAAAAAAAAAAAAGTGAATGCTGTTGCTAAGGACCACCCAACAGAAAGGCAAGCTGGTTAAAACACCACAGTGTATCCGCGCCACCTGATTCACCAGTTCTGGCACCATACGACTTCTGGCTCTTCCCCAAAGTCAAAATGACCATGAAAGGTCAACATTTTTAATTGATTCAGGACATCAAGGCAGCCATGACAGTGCAACTGAAAAAGAAGGCTTTCAGGACTGCTTCAGAAAGTGGCAAGAACAATGGGAAAATGGGAAAAAGGGAGGGGGGTGTTTGAAGGGAGATTAATGGCAATGTGTTTTTACTGTAACACATTTAAAAAAAAAAAACAAAAAAACTAAACATTCACTGTAGTTTTTGATCATACCTTGTATATACTGGAGAAAACAATTGATGAGCCCTGGTCTCTCTAACAAGATGACCCCTAATGATGCGAAGGTGAACACGAGCTCACTCACTCATCCATCCATCCAATAAATGCTCAAGGTTTCCTTGCACCAGGCATTGTGTTGAGCACTGGGGCACTGTAGTGAACAGGTTAGGGTTTCTTGGGGAGCAGACTCGGTGTGTCCAGAGCAGCACTGCCTTGGCGAGGCAGGACCTCCAGGTCATGACTGTTTCTGCAAAAATGAAAAGGCCTAGACTGGCTGGACGTGGTGGTGTACACCTGTAGTCCCAGTACTTGGGAGGCTGAGGCAGGAGGATTGTCGCAAATTCAAGGCTGGGCTGGGCTACACAGTGATTACCATGCCAGCCTGGACTGCACAGTGAGACCCTGTCTCAAACCACCCTCCCAAAAAAAAAGCAAAAAGAAAAGGCCTAGACTTGTGCAGCCCAACATCGCAGCCACCAGATTCTGGTCACCAGTGTTACTAAGGAACCAGATTTTAATTAAAATTGAGATACTAATAGGCAGATGTGGCTAGTGATCCCCACAGGGAACAGTGTGAGAGAATTCCATCCTGCGGTGAGGTACAAGGGACCTGACAGCTCCGGGGCTTTGGCTGGTACACGTGCCAACTGGCTCACCCTACCGCAGGGGCTGGGGCAGCAGCAGCCTCCCAAGAGGGGAAGGACAGGCAGCTGGGGGGGAGACAGGAAGTGGGGCTTCCCCACCGGCCAGCTCTGCCCGCCCACCACCCAGCACTGTTCAGTTGTGTTGCACTCTGGAGAGGAAAAAGGGAGTGCCTTTCCCTAAAGCTTAAAGCTTTTAGTTTCTTCCAGAAGAATTAAAACACGCATGCGCACACCTTCCTACACGCCAACCAGAAGTGCCTGCTGTTTTCCCTTGCTTTTTCTGTGGAGGACATGTCCTGGATCTTTCCCATATACCAAGGCCTTACCTCTGATGCCTGGCCCAGCCAACACTGCCTCTAACCAGTCTGAACTCATCATCTGGCCGTTTTCTGTTTTTTGAGTGTTTTGGTTTTTAAATACAGGGTCTTGTTATATAGTTCAGACTGGCCTTGAACTCACTACATAGCCCGGGTTGCCCTTGAACTTGTTGTGATCCTCCTGCCCCAGCCTCCCGAGCATGGGGGACTATAGGTGTGTGGCACCACACCTGGCCTTTTTTTTTGTGCCAAGGATCGAACTCAGAACCTTGGGCTTGCGAGGCAGGTGGCAGCACCACTGAGCTAAATCCCCACCCCTATTTTTAATTTTTTTGTTTGAGACAGGGTGTCACTATGTTGCCCAGGCAGACCTCAAATTCCCAGGCCAAAGTGCTCTCCTGCCTCAGCCTCCTGAGTAGCTGGGACTATAGGTACAGGCCACTACATGGAGCTCACTCAGCTACTCCTCACTAGGTATTGCATATGTGTCAGTCACTGTCAGAGACCACACAGACAGAGCTGTGAACCAGGCAGGGGAGTTCTCTGTCCTCATGGAATTCAAATCCAGTGGAGGGAGATGGACAGTAAACTGGATAATAACATTTTGTGGTGCGTTATGGAGCACAAATGCTTACACATGAAATCAAGCAGGGTGTGTGAGTTTGGGAGGCCTGAGGAGGCCACAAGTTGCAGTATCATATAAGGGGGTTGAGAAGGTGTCTGAGCAGCCAGTGCAAAGGCCCGGGGGCAGGAGTGGAGAGGTGCAAGTGCAGTGGGAAGCCTGGAGCAGAGGGATGGGTGTTTGGAAGATGAGGGCAGAGGGGCAGGGAGGGCTGTTTTGAAGCTCTAGGTGACTCAAGTCACTCTGAGAAAAGTGGAGAGCCGGGGAGGGGGGTGAGCTAGGGAGAGTCTGGCACCAGCCCCAGTACTGAGTCTCTGGCGGACAAAGTGGGCAGGGAATTTAAATTCCCCCCAAACCTACGTCCAGAAGCTGCAGGAAATGGCTGCGTTTTCATAGCGATTTATGAACCAGGAGGAGGAGAAGGCGTTGAGGTAGGGATGGGTGGAGGGAGGAACAAAGTGAGCATTAAGTGTGCTCTGGGCTGGGGGTGTGGAGCACGGTGCCTGGCAGTGATGCCTGGGCTTTAGTCCCCAGCACTGTGTGATCCGCCTTCCTGAATGCTGTCAACAGTTCCCACGCTGAAGGCTAGTAGCTTTCTCCAGCACCCCTGAAGAACCTTCTTCCCTCTACTCCTAGTTCCTAGGCCCCTCCGTTCTCCTCTTCAGCCCAACTCTGGGAACTCCAAATTCTTCCCACTTAAATGGAAAGAGCAATTCACCTTTCGCCCCCATGGGCATTTTCCTAAACAAAGAGAAACCTGGAGAGAAATTAGTTTGCCTATGAGGTAGAAGTGCCCACAGGCAGTGGCGGTATTTTTTCTGGCCTGTATATCCTATTCCAGAAGTCAGGGGGATCTCTCTACCAATTTAACCTGGCTCTCCAGCCACAGCATGGTGAGCTGCTTCCCCACCCCCTCCATCAGCCCCAGCTCTGCGTCCTTCACCCACTCCCTCACACCGGTTAATTCCAGCCATTCGGTTTGGGGAAGCTGCACCCCACTCCGCCTCCCAGTCAGGGTGCATGGATAATTTCAGTCCCTTTCTTTCCTTTCCACACAAGCAGGTATTTATGTGTGAGCACCGGAATGTGTAGTCCGGGCTTCTGAGGAGGTTTGGGATGCAGAAGGATTTACATCAACAGACGAGTGTAGCTCAATGGAGGGGTGCTTGTCTAGTATTTGAGAAGCCCTGGGTTTAATCCCCACTACTGGAAAAACAAAACAAAACAAACAAACCCAGACAGGATATCAATGCAAAAGTCAAGGTTAAAACCAGGCATGGTGGTGCATACCTGTAATCCCAGCACTTTGGCAGCCTGGGCTCTCTCCAGGAGGCATGTCATCCCAGCACTGGTGAGGCTGAGGCAGAAGGATTCCAGAGAGTTTGAGGCCAGCCTGGGTTGCATAGTGAGTTCAAGGTCACCCTGAACTACTTACTGAGACCTTGTCTCAGAAAAAACAAACAAAAAACCATTGACAATGGCCATTTCTCCAGCCCAGCACCTCCTTTACATTAGGCACTATCTAACCTTCGCAAAACCCGGAATGGAGGTGTTGCAGTGATTCCCATTTTATAGACGATGAAATGGAGGCCCAGAAAGGCGCCAGCTAGGGTTTGGAGCAGTAGAGGCTGGCATGAGAGGCTCCACTAGGCCATTCGGTCATCGGCATGGGGCTGACCCTGCCTCTGATCCTCCTGTCCTCAGGAAGCTGGACGCCTTCATCTATGACGCTGCCGTGCTCAACTACATGGCACGCAAGGACGAGGGCTGCAAGCTGGTCACCATCGGCTCTGGCAAGGTCTTCGCCACCACTGGCTATGGCATCGCCCTCCACAAAGGCTCCCGCTGGAAGCGGCCCATCGACCTGGCACTGCTGCAGTTCCTGGGGGACGGTGGGGCTGCCCGCAGGGATTTCCACATGGAAGGGGAGGGAGAGGACAGGACCCATGGGCCCTGGGGACGGAGGGGATGAAGGCCTGGCGGCAGGGGCTGGGGGCTGGACTCCCACACCAGAGGGGACGTCCTCAGAGGGTGCTCACGGCAGGTGATCTCCAACCCCACTTCCCCAGATGAGATCGAGATGCTGGAGCGGCTGTGGCTCTCCGGGATCTGCCACAACGACAAGATCGAGGTGATGAGCAGCAAGCTGGACATCGACAACATGGCCGGGGTCTTCTACATGCTGCTGGTGGCCATGGGCCTCTCCCTATTGGTCTTCGCCTGGGAGCACCTGGTGTACTGGCGCCTGCGGCACTGCCTGGGGCCTACGCACCGCATGGACTTCCTGCTGGCCTTTTCCAGAGTAAGAGGGAGCGGGAGAGGGCGGCCACAGGAGGGGCAAATGCAGCCCGGTGGGGGGGGGACAGGACCGGCGTCGGACGGTCCGAGCTGGGAGGCTGGGACGGAAGCCCCGCCCTGACCTGCGGCCTGGCCCGGCCCGCAGGGCATGTACAGCTGCTGCAGCGCTGAGACCGCCCCGCCGCCTGCCAAGCCGCCGCCGCCACCGCAGCCTTTGCCCAGCCCTGCCTACCCCGCGGCGCGCCCCGCACCAGGCCCGGCGCCCTTCATGCCCCGCGAGCGCGCCGCCGTGGACCGCTGGCGCCGGGCCAAGGGCGCGGGGCCGCCGGGGGGCGCGAGCTTGGCCGACGGCTTCCACCGCTACTATGGCCCCATAGAGCCGCAGGGCCTGGGTCTGGGCGAGGCGAGGGGGGCGTCCCGGGGCGCGGCCGGGCGCCCGCTGTCCCCGCCGGCCGCGCAGGCCCCGCAGAAGCCCCCGCCCTCCTACTTCGCCATCGTCCGCGACAAGGAGCCGGCCGAGCCCGCTGCGGGCTCCTTCCCCGGCTTCCCGTCGCCGCCCGCGCCCCCAGCCGCCGCCGTCGTCGGGCCGCCGCTGTGCCGCCTGGCCTTCGAGGACGAGAGCCCGCCGGCGCGGTGGCCGCGCGCGGACCCCGAAAGCCAGCCGCTGCTAGGCCCGGGCGCGGGCGGCGCGGGGGGCGCAGGGGGCGCCTCGATGTGGTG
>NW_004624832.1:5321750-5360244 GCF_000247695.1 Heterocephalus glaber | reverse complement strand
GGGGGGGGAGGACAGTCTTTCTGTAAAACTACAACTCCCAGGAGCCCTTGCCACTGCCACAAAGAAGGTCGCCCCAAGGTCACACGGAAGACAGATTTTCCGTGGCCGCAGGCATCTCTCGCTGGGCCAGAACTCGTAGTTCCCTGTCTCTTCCAGCACGGCCCTCTCTAATTGGTGGGCCGGAGGTTTCCAAGGTAACACCACAGTAGGGCGTGTCTTAGGTGGGAAACGTAACCCAGAAGTGACGCTCTTACCTCGCGCCAGCAGGAGAGGCTTCGAAGATGGCGGCCCGCAGGGGTCCGCAGAGCACGTGTTCTGCTGGGGAGCCCATGGAAACCGAATCCCGCGACACAGATTCCGAGGGCCCAGCCCAGGTCTACCTACCCGGCCGGGGGCCGCCACTGCGCGAAGGGGAGGAGCTGGTTATGGACGAGGAGGCCTATGTGCTCTACCACCGTGCGCAGACTGGTAGGCTTGAGAGCCGGGACTCCTGGATTCTTAGGAAGGAGACTGGTGCTAAGCTTTTAACTTAAAAGGTGCCCAGGAAAAGGAGGCTGAGGTCTTAGAGAGGTGATGTCACACTTCAGCAGCTGGTTTCTGAGGGAGGTGGAGATGGAGATCGCTCTGTGGCATCCTCAGTTCCCGGCCCCACCTTCTATCCCCAGGCGCCCCCTGTCTTAGCTTCGATATAGTCCGAGATCACCTGGGAGACAACAGGACAGACCTTCCTCTTACACTTTACCTGTGTGCGGGGACCCAAGCGGAGAGCGCCCAGAGCAACAGGTGAGACCCAAGGCATTCCCAGGACCAGAGGTCTGAGCCTCTAAAATCCACCCCCATTCTCAGGACCCAGGAATTAGGGCTTCCAGTTTCTGCCTCACCCCACCCAAAAATCTGGGTTTCCAGCCTCCCTCCTCGCTAAGCTTCTTGGCATCCACTGCCCAACTTACCCAACACTTTCCCCCAGACTGATGATGCTTCGGATGCACAATTTACACGGGACCAAGTCCCCACCCTCAGAGGGTAGTGATGAGGAGGAGGAGGAGGAAGATGAAGAGGATGAAGAAGAGCGGAAGCCTCAGCTGGAGCTGGCCATGGTCCCCCACTATGGTGGCATCAACCGGGTTCGGGTAAGCTATAATCCTAGTGGCCCTTCATTCTCTGGAGTTTGCTTCCCTACCCAACCCCATGCTCATAACTCTCCTAGCACTTCCTTGTGCCCTTCAGCTTTTGGCAAAGTACTTGGCACATAGTTTCGTCTATCAGGCATTTTGGTAATTACTGTTTTACACTATGGTGGCATTTTTTATGGTCTTTACTTTTTTTGCTAGATAAAATGGTGAGAATTATAACATTTACCAGATAGGACTGATGTGAGGCTAAAATGAACCATGTAGCGTCTTGGTTGTAATGTGAGACGTGCTTTTTTGCAAAATTATTACTCAGGAAGTATATTAGGCTATAGAGGTTTTATTTTGGGTTTTTGCTTCAGAGGCAAAACATCTGATTAGGTAGACGTGCATATAAGATGACAGGATATACAAAGGTCACTTAGAGCAAGGTTTGATCCATAGCTAGTCCTGTGTTTCCATTAGAATGCTAGCAGCATGTCTCAGGTACTCTCTAAGCCCCAAGGATTTAGCTGCAGGCTAAGTGAATTAAATAAAGCAGTCTGGCTCTGTAGAGAAGATATATGCTAGTGGAGAGGGAATAAGAAGCAGCTAAGTAAATGTATAGTATATCAAAATGAGAGGGCTGGGGATTTAGCTCAGTGGTTCCCGCACCTGCCTCGCAAGTGTAAGGTACTGAGTTCAATCCCTGGTACCAAAAATGGGAAAAATTAAAATGAGACAGGTTAAGTTTCTTCTCTCTTTTTTTTTTTTTTTAATGAGGCAGGATCTCACCATGTAGTTCAGGTTGGGTTTAATTGTATTTTGTTACTGTTGTTTCCGGTACCGGGGATCAAACTCAGGACCTTGCACTTTCGAGGCAGGTCCAGCACCACTGAGCTAGATCCCCAGTCTCCCGGGTTAGCTTTGAATTTACTATGTAGCCCAGGCTGGTCTCGAACTCATGATGATCTTCCTGCCTCAGCTTCCCCAGTGCTGGGATTTCAGGCATGCACCACCACCCTGGTTTGAGAAGGTGCCCTTTGAACAGAGACCCACAGGAAGTGAAGGAGTGTGCCAAGAATATCTGTGGGTACAAATTTGCAAGGAAGGAAAATACAGGTGCAGAGGCCTTGGGTTGAACTTGATATATTTGAATTTTGAGGGAAGGTGGGAAACTAGTGTGCCTGGAGCAAAATGAGAGGACGAAAGTGGTAAGATTTAGAGTGGGCACAGAAGAGACAGAGTATAAGGCCATGTAGGCCACTGAAGAGACTTGGACTTATTGGGGACAAATTGAGGCCTACTACAGGGTTTAGAGCACAGGAAAGACAGGATCTGGCATTTGATTTAAAGAGATCCTTCTTGCCTGGTGTGGTTGCACACACTTGTAATCCCAGCATTCAGGAGGCTGAGGCAGGAGGATCATGAGTTTGAGGCCAGCATGGGCTGTTGAGTCAGTTCAAGGCTAACCTGAATACATATCAAGACGCTGACTCCAAAGAAAATAAAATCCAAACAAAAAAGGTCACTCTTGTTGCTGTGTAGCGAATCAGCCGACTGTTATAATGATTCAGGGTGGCGTGAGTGACAGTACTAGAGGTAGCCAAGAGGGTTAGAGGTGTGTTTTGGGGTTGTTTTTTTGTGCTGCTGGCGATAGAAACCAGGCCATTGCAGTGCAGTGCATGTGCTAGGCAAGTACTTTGCCTTTGAGGAACATCCCCAGTCCCCTCCCCCTTTTTATTTTTTTGAAACATGGTCTCACTAAGTTGCTCAGGTTGGTGTCAAACTTGGGATCCTCCTGCTTCAGCCTCCCAAGTGGCTAGAATCACAGGCAAGCACTGCTGCACCCAGCTGGAAATGTGGGTTTTTTTAGAGTAGCCAGCATAGATTTTTGGGTGTGAGGAAGAAGCAGCTATCGGGAAGGATGTTTGGGGCTGAGGTAGAGAATACTCTGGGGAAGGAGGCTGCAGTGAGCGGTAGGAGAAAGGTTGGGCTGGCGGTACTGAAGGCCTTGCCTGGATAGGATCTCCCAGGGAACAAACGTAACAAAGCCAGCAGATCTGAGGGCTGAGCCCAAGACCCTTCCGCAACAGCTGCGAAGACCAGAAATCAACACACTCCCAAGGGCTAGCAGGACTTGTGGTCTCCCTTTGCAGGCATCTTGAAGCTTTGTCCTCCCACCCACACTGCCTGCCTCCCTCAGTGTGGGGAGTTGACCAGTTAGCAGCTGGTCTTACAGGTTGGGATTTCTGGCCCACAAAGATTTCTGGGAGCTTTGGCCCAGCCCTGGGTATCCAAGAACCTACCCAGAGTCCCCTCTCCCTCTGTCTTACGCACCCCTCTCCTGCAGGTGTCCTGGCTGGGCGAGGAGCCTGTTGTGGCTGTGTGGTCGGAGAAAGGCCAGGTGGAGGTGTTCACATTGCGGAGGCTCCTGCAGGTGGTGGACGACCCCCAGGCCCTGGCCATCTTCCTCCGGGATGAGCAGGCCCGAGTGAAGCCCATCTTCACCTTTGCTGGCCACATGGGTGAGGGCTTTGCCCTTGACTGGTCCCCTCGGGTGCCAGGTGAGTCCCTGGGCTCTGCCCATGGTTCGGGGAAGCGGGATAGAGCAGGACACCCCAGGTGAGAGTTGAGCTGTAGTCAGATCGGGTGGGGTCGCTTAACTCCTTTCCCAGGCCGCCTGCTGACCGGTGACTGCCAGAAGAACATCCATCTCTGGACGCCTACCGACGGTGGCTCATGGCATGTGGACCAGCGGCCATTTGTGGGCCACACACGCTCTGTGGAGGACCTGCAGTGGTCCCCAACTGAGGACACGGTGAGGGAGGACCGGGTTGATGGGACACGCCTAGGGACCTCGAATGCTGGGTCTCCAGTGGGGAGCCACTGAACTGGGGGCCTCATGGTGACTTGGTTTGCAGTCCTGGTGTAGGTCTGGGGGACCCTGGGGAAAGGGCAGCTTCCCACCAGTCCCTGGCCCTAGCGTGAGGTGGGGACATCCGAGCACTCAGACTCCGGCCTTGTCCAGGTATTCGCCTCTTGCTCAGCTGACGCCTCCATTCGCATATGGGACATCCGGGCGGCCCCTGGTAAGGCCTGCATGCTTACCACGGCCACCGCCCACCATGGGGACGTCAATGTCATCAGCTGGAGCCGCCAGGAGCCCTTCCTGCTCAGTGGTGGGGATGATGGGGTCCTCAAGGTCTGGGACCTGCGACAGTTCAAGGTATTTCCCAGCAGCCACTGAGATCTGCAGGCTTCTTTCTGCTTCTGTGATTTTACCCAACCAGAGCTGGGAAGGCCCTGGAACTAAAACCCAGCCCCTTCCTGAGGCTCAGGAAGCGGAGGCTATGAGAGCAGTGTTCGGTCCCTCGCTCCACCCTGTGAGTGGCTGATAAGCAGTGGAGAGGCTCAGGGCAGCAGAGACTGCAACTCCCATCGTCCTATGGGGCAGAGGTGCAGCTGACTGTACAGCCCATGGCTCAGGGGCTTCTGGGAAGTGTAGTTTGTGTTTGAGTGACTTTTATAGCATCAGCTAAGAATTGGAGACTAGTTCACTCACTGCAGAGGAGAAACTGGGACCCAGAAAGGGCGGGAACACCCAGTGGCACATGCCAGTAACCCCAGCACTGGGAGGCTTGAGAGAGGAAGATAGCAAGTTTGAATCCAGCCTGGGCAACATAGTGACTTAGTGAGACCCTGTCTCAAAATGATTTTCAAAGGGCTGGGATGTAGCTCAGTATGAAGGCCCTGGGCTCAATCCATAATATTAAGGGAGCAGGGGGAGAGCGGGCCGGTGAGCGCTGAGAGAGTCCCCCTCCTTTACTGGAGGGAACCCAGGGTCCTGGCGGGGCGGAGCTCCTGTGGCCTGGAGCTGCTGAGGGCTTTGCAGGTGGAACCCCAGCCCCCACCAGCTGTGCTCTGTCCTGGGTCCCTCCTGTGGGCTTGGGGCTCCTGGGCTGTAGGGGGAGGCCCTGGGTGAAGCCTGAGGCTGCCCCAGGTGGGGCGTTTGCAGTCCCTGCCACACCCTCTCCACCCACAGTCTGGCTCCCCTGCGGCCACCTTCAAGCAACACGTGGCGCCCGTGACCTCCGTCGAGTGGCACCCACAGGACAGCGGGGTCTTTGCAGCCTCGGGTGCAGACAACCAGATCACGCAGTGGGACCTGGCTGTGGAGCGGGACCCCGAGGCAGGCAAGCTGGAGGCCGACCCAGGGCTGGCAGAGCTGCCCCAGCAGCTGCTGTTTGTCCACCAGGGCGAGACAGACCTGAAGGAGCTGCACTGGCACCCGCAGTGCCCCGGCCTCCTGGTCAGCACCGCCCTGTCGGGCTTCACCATCTTCCGCACCATCAGCGTCTGAGGCGGACTTGTGCTGTGGAACTGGTGAGGTGCGTTCAGGCCGGTTGACTGGAGCCCCAGAAGGGGCTGAGTTCAGCTGTGAGCAGAAGCCGTGGATTCTGTGAGCCTTGTGTTCTCTCAGAGGACTTAGTCTGACCCATGGTCTATGAACCCACTTGTACCAAAGACCCTCACCTGGCAGAGGACTTCACTGGCCATTTTATCTGGTTTTTGTCAGCTTTGGTTCCTGGCTTGACCCTTCAACCTCTGCCTGGGATCCAGATTTGGCTGCTGCCTTCCCCAGGGACTCTTGGGGAGTCTGGACCACATTTCTCGCTCAGGGGGGTCCTCCCACCACCTAAGCTTGGCCATGATTTCCCAGTACCCGCGCCCCCCCATTGGGAATCAAACTCAGGACCTTTGCTTGCAAGGCAAGTGAGGTGCCACTGAGCTACATCCCTGGCCCTCCCAGTGCTTTCTTGGAGCAGAAAGCCAGGGCTCCTGACTGGCAATAAAGGACCAGAACAAGACCTAAAGTGTGTGTGTGGCTTGGTCCTTCCAGCCTATCCCTGTGCGGACACCAAGGGGGGCGACTGGAAGTCGCCTAGGGGTCCTTAGGCTGCCAGGCTTCAGTAGGCTGACCCTCAGCCCACTGGGTGCCATTCCCTCTGTCTCACCTCGTTTTTATTCTGGAGCTCACTGTGGGTCAGTGAAAGGATGTGTCTCATCTTATGCCCCCCAACTTACTAAGGTGACCAGGGAGCCCCCCATCTCTGTCGCCTAAACTGTTGCTACTGCGTGTCCCCATCTTGCTCTGGCGCCTGCACCCCGCCCCCTACCTGCTCTCTGCCGGGCTGCTCCAGCCTCCTGGGCTGTGGCCCAGCGCCTTGCCTGGCTGGCTTCTCTGGCTCCCCCTCTGCGGCTGTGCCGCCCCACCCCCGCCCCTCCGTGCTCCCAGCTCTGATCTGCTGTGGGCTCAGAGGTCTGTCCTGGCTCAAGGCCCTAGGGTCCGAGGACCAACCGCAGCACCCCAGAGGCCTCCCCACAGCCCAAGCAGAGGAGCCCTCAGCACAGGCCATGGGGATGGGCCACCCCCCCAGGTATGTGTCCCATAAGAGAGCCAAGCCCCGGAGCCAGCCCACCCTCCTGCCTGGCCATCCTCGGTGCTAGCTCCTGCCCCAGAAACCCGCTCCCCCGGATCTGGGGCTCCCCACCCAGACCCATCCTGGTTTCCACTTTTCCTCACTCCCATCCATGGGCAGCCCCTCCACACCCATCTCTCTCAAGTTCTTCCCCTCTCTGAGCATCAGCTCCATCTCTTCCCTGACTGCTCCTAGTCTGCCTGACTCTTCTCTGTCCCTGTCCCCTGTCACCCCCCCGCTTTGGTCTCCTGTTCCCTTGCTGGGATCTACCCTCTCTTGGAGGGTCTTCTCACTGCCCCTGGTCCTGCTGCATCTGAATCTCTCTTCGTAGACTTCCTATGCCTCCCTGTCCTGCTGTCCAGACCCCACAGGTTGGGGGCAGTGGGGGGACACCCTTGGTTTTGGGGGGAGACTGGAGTGAGTGTTAATTTAGGGGGAAGGAGGCCTGAGGGCGGGGCTTCTTGGCCCCAGATTAGACAGTGACTTGAACACAAGTGGAAGCACCTTAAGCCCCACGGCTCCTTTATATGGAAACATTAAGCTGCTCTTGCAGGTCAGGTGGAGGGGGGACCTCGGGCTTGGGATCCTTTCCTTCCCCTCCTGCCTTGGTGGGAGACAAGGTGGGGGTGTCCCGAGCTCCAGTCCCTTCGCCATCCTGGGAGCTGGACAATGTTGGGTGCAGACAGGGCCCCCTGGAGGTGAAGATTCCCGAGGGTCTGGGTTAGACATCTGCCTCACAGCGAGGTGGCATCCAGGATCGAGGAGGCAGAGTCCTGGGTGGGAAAAGCTCCAGGCCCATGCCAGCTTCCCGGCGCAGCACCGTGTGGGCCCGGCCAACCTGCCTCCTGCCCAACATGTGGTCATCTTGAGCGCTTAGGTGAGCCAGGGGTCTGGTGGCCCAGTGGGCAGGACCTGGCACGGGGCAGGTGCTTGGGACACTGACCAGTGCTGGGGCAAGGTCTTAGCCCCTCCCTGGCTGAGACTCAATTGCTCTCCTGAGAGTGGGGAAGGGTTTGCATAGAGGTGAGGGGTGAGGGGCTGCGGCTGTGCCCATGCCAGTTCCTGCCCACCCCTCCCCACAGGGGGTCTGCTGCCGGGAAGGGGCTGCAAGCACAGAGGTGGCATCCTGGACTGGACTGCAAACTAGCCCCTCTGCGTGACATCCTGCTCCCCTCCCCAGGGTGACCTCTAACATTCAGGGCTGTGGTGCTGAAGGGGGGAAAGAGTCCCTGCGAGGGCACTGCCCCAGCCTCAGCTTTGCATCTGTCAGGTGGGCCTGGCAAGTGTCCACACAGCAGGGCTGTCCAGGTGGTGCTGGTCCAGCAGGCACACAGTACAGCAGAGAAGAGCTTGGTGGAAATTATTTAACCCCTGACAGCCCTTAGCCCATTCCCGGAAGTCGCCCACCTAAGGGTGGGGGCTGCAGGATTCCCTCCACTTCCTAGACCTCAGAAAGGGGTGGGACCTGCCATCCCTCACCAGCCCTGAGAATGGCCAAGCTGGAAGTCAACCTAGAGGCACAAATGCCGAGGCCTTCTGGGTCCCCTTCCTTTTCAGTTGGGGAGTTATCACCATTCCACAGACGAGCAAACCGAGGCTCTGGGAAAGGGAGCCAGGAGTAGCCGGGCACACGGCCGGGATTCGGCCCCATCTCTAGGATAGGAGGATGCTTCCTGACTTTATCGATATCCCTATCTTTGCATCTGGTGAAACAGGTTCAGAAAGAGGTGCCCCACTGCCTGGCGAGTGCAAGGTCCTGAGTTCAATTCCCAGTACCAAACAAAAAAAGAGGTGCCCCAGGTCAGAGGGTCAAGCTGACCCTATTTATTTGGTTACAGCTTAATGGAATATAATTCACGTGCCATCCCATCTGGCCATCAAAGTGGACAGTGGTTTTTACTATATTTACAGTTGTGCGGATGCAACCCTGATTAATTTTAGAACATTTTCCTCACCCCAAAAAGAAACCCCTCATTCTTTGGTTATCATTCCCCAACTTCCCCCATTTCCCCAGGCTGAGGCAACTGTGGGTCTGCTTTTATTTCCATCCCCAGTACTGGGGATTGAACCCAGAGCTGTGTGCACGGGAGGCCACGCTCTACCACCAAGCTGCACCCCCACCCCCACATGGTCTTTTGAGACTGTTTTGTCACTTAGGATAATATTTTCAAGGTTTCCATATTGTTACATCAATTAGTACTTCATTTGTTTTTACTGCCAAATAGTATTCTTTGAAGGAACACATCACATTATATGTATCTATTCATCATCAGGTGATAGATCCTTAGTTGTTTCTCTCTCTTTTATTTTCTCTTCAGTGCTGGGGAGTTGAACCCAGTGTGTTTGCCTTGAGTTACATCCCCAGACCTTTTTAATTTTTTTTCAGACAGGATCTCTCTATGTTGCTAAATTGCCCAGGCTGGGCTGTAACTCATAGTCCTCCTGCCTCAGCCTCCCAGAGAGCTGGGATTGCAGGCTGGCACCGCCACACCTGGCTTGCTTCTAGGGTACTATTATGCTGCTATGAACATCTGCATTCAAGTTTTTTGGGTTTTTTTGGTACCAGGGATCGAACTCGGGACCTTGCGCTTGCAAGGCAGGTGGCAGAACCACTGAGCTAAATCCCCAACCCTGCATACAAGCTTTTGTGTGGACCTTTGTTTTCATTTTTCTTGGATAGCTAGATAGTGAGGTACAGGTAGATACCTAGGAGGGAAATGGCTGGGCAAGGGGTAACTCTGTAGCCACTAAAGGACCTGCCAGACTGGACTCTGCAGCAGCTGCTCCCTGTCCCATTCACAGAGCAGTTCGGGACAGGCTGATTTCTCCACTCTCAGCAACCCTTGTTGATTTTCTCTTAGCCGTCTGAGGTGGGTGTGTGGTGGTATCTCTGGGTGGGGGTGGGGAGGAAGTTCTATTTGTTTATTAATTGGTGGGGACAGTTGAACCCAAGGCCTCAAAAATGCTAAGCACACACTTTACCACTGAATCACAGTGCCAGCCTCATTGTGGTTTTGAGTTGCATTTCTCACTGGCTAATCCTGTTGTTACTATTTTTTACTTTTTTTTTTTTTTTTGCTTTTCACATGCAAATTGGCCATTTGTATATCTCCCTTGGAGATGTATCTATACAGACCCTTTGCCTACTCTTTGTTTTGTTTTGGTTTTGGTTTTTTTGCAACAGGGTCTCACTATCTAGTTCAGGCTGGCCTTGAATTCACTATGCAGCCCAGGCTGGCCTCATGGCAAACCTCCTGCCTCAGCTTCCTGAGTGCTGGGCTTACAGATGTGGGCCACCTTGCCTGGCCCTTCACCTACTTTTACATTGGGTAATTTGTCTTTAGCATTGAGTCTCAAAGCTCTTTATATATTTAGAGCAGATACATGATTTGCCATTATTTTCTCCCCTTTGGCGGATGTTTGAATTTTTTTTTTTTGGTACCGGGGATTGAACTGGGGACCTTGCACTTTCGAGGCAGGCACTGCAGCCACTGAGCTAAATCCCTGGCCCTTTGAATTTTTGATAGTGCTTTTTTTTTTTTTTTTTTTTGAGTCAGGGTCTCTCCCTTTGTAGTTCAGGCTGGCCCTGAACTCACTATGTAGCCTAGGCTGGCCTCAACTCAGTGATCCTCCTGCCTCAGCCTCGCGAGTGCTGGGATTACAGGCACGCACCACCACGCCCGGCAGTGCCTTTTGAAGCACACAAATTTTCAATTTTGACCAAGTTCAATTTATCTATTTTTCCATTTGTTGCTTACACTTTCTGAGCCAGCTTTTGAACCACAGCTGGCCTCAGACCCAGCTCATCTCTGTGGAGAAGCAGTTACAACTTAGCTATTATCAGCATGGTCTGTTAGCATTTAAATCCCAGCTTTCTTGGCTGTGATTTTGGGCAGGTAATTTAAACTTCCTAAGCTTCAGTTTCCTCATCTGTAAAATGGAAGCAATAATGTATACCTCAAAAGCTTTGTCCTAAGGCTCAAACAGGCAAATTTATGTAACGTCCGTCAGCAGTGTCTAAACCATACCACACTTACTTATCTGCCTATTTATTTAGTTAATACAGTTCTGGGGACTGAATCCAGGGCCTTTGCCTGAGCTATATCGCCAGCCCTTCTTTACTTTTTATTTTGAGCCAGAGTTTTGCTAAGTCACTAAGTTGTCCAGGCTGGGCTCGAGTTTGGGATTCTCCTGCCTCTGGTTCCCAGAGCATACCTGAGTGTGTACCACCACAACTGGCTTGTTACATAAATTCAGACTGAACAAAATGTCTGCTATAATAATCGTGTTGGCTGCTTCAACCCCATCATGGCTTCAGCACTGTTCTGCTACTGCTCTGCATGGGTTCCCTGAGGCATTACTGTGTCTCCCTCCCGGCCCAGCCCTACTCTTCAAGCTCGGATGGTGGGGCTCCTTCTACCCATTTGCCCGATGAGGCCACAGATGCCCAGCGAAGAGCGCAGCATGCCTGGCCCAAGAGCGCACCAAATCCTGGCTCCCCTGACTCTTGTCCCTTTCTCCTCCCGCAGGATCAGGGCGCCCACCCCCCACTAGGCGGAGTGGAGGGGGTCCCTCCACCCAATGGGCCTGGCCAGGGCCCTGCGCCGCCTGAGCGGCGCCCTGGAGCCAGGGGACAGCCGGGCGGGCGGCGAGGAGGAGGCGGGGCCGGGGCTGTGCCGCAACGGGTGGGCGCCTGCACAGGGCCCGGGCACGCGGCGGTGCGGGCGCCTCGTGAAGAAGGACGGGCACTGCAACGTGCGCTTCGTGAATCTGGGCGGTCAGGGCGCGCGCTACCTCAGCGACCTGTTCACCACGTGCGTGGACGTGCGCTGGCGCTGGATGTGCCTGCTCTTTTCCTGCTCCTTCCTCGCCTCCTGGCTGCTCTTCGGCCTGGCCTTCTGGCTCATCGCCTCGCTGCACGGCGACCTGGCCGCGCCACCGCCGCCCGCGCCCTGCTTTTCGCACGTGGCCAGCTTCCTGGCCGCCTTCCTCTTCGCGCTCGAGACGCAGACGTCCATCGGCTATGGCGTGCGCAGCGTCACCGAGGAGTGTCCAGCCGCCGTGGCCGCCGTCGTGCTGCAGTGCATCGCGGGCTGCGTGCTCGACGCCTTCGTCGTGGGTGCTGTCATGGCCAAGATGGCCAAGCCCAAGAAGCGCAACGAGACCCTGGTCTTCAGCGAGAACGCCGTGGTGGCGCTGCGCGACCGCCGCCTCTGCCTCATGTGGCGCGTGGGCAACCTGCGGCGCAGCCACCTGGTGGAGGCCCACGTGCGGGCCCAGCTGCTGCAGGTGTGGCGGGAAGGGAGGGACCCTTTGGTAGCCCCCAGATGGACCTGTGCCCGCTCTTCCCGGGGGCCGGGACTTGAGGTGTAACGAGCTCCCGGTGTCTTGTGGGTACTGTAGACCTTAATGGCCTCCAGCTCCCGGAAGCATGGGGCAGGGAAGTGCCCAGATGGGGTGGTCTGAGGTGGCGTTTTGTGCTTAATGGGACTGTGTGGCCTTTCCACGGCTCAGGTGTACAATTCCCAGCAGACACTGGGGTGCTAGGAGTGGCTTTCCGTCTCAGGCAGGCCCCAGGTGGGCAGCCGCTGGCGCCTGCAGAGCGGCATGACTCAGTTCTCAGGAGTTCTGGGGGATCCTGCCGCATGTGGGGATCACGTCAGTCCCCAGCTGTGGGGCCTGGGCACTCTCACCAGCTGGGAAGCCCTTTTGAATGGTAGCTTCTCAGTGACAAGACAGCTCCCACTTTCACCAGCCCCTGGGGTAGCAGCTTCCTTGGGAGGCCCAAGGGAAGTCCCTTGTGTTCCTAGAATTGCGGTCATGTTGCTCAGACATCCCCATCCTAACAAACTGAGGGACAGCAGCTTCCCTGGCCCAAGTGGAAGAACTCTAGCTTGGGGTCGAACACCTGCAGTTCCAGCACTCTGGAAGGCTGAGGCAAGAGGATTAGAAGTGCAGGCCTGACACCACCACGCCCCCTCAAAGGGAACTTAATGAGAGCCTGTCTCAAAAAAAAATAAAAGGGCTGAGTATGTAGTTCATTGTGAAGGCCCTGGATTCCATCCCCAGTACCGCGAAAGAAAACATAAAAAAGCACAACTCCAGGCTGCGGCTGGACTTGAGGCAAGAGGAGGAAGGAGGAGGGACAGTGGTGCTGGGAACGAGCTCCTAGCAGCTGGGGTTGGAATAGGTGCCCATCCCCTTCCTTGGTCACCTGCCTGGCAGTTTGAGACACCAGGATTCATAACCAGGAGGGGCACTGTCTCTTCCAAGGTCTGTGGGGCAGTGACATGGTGGGAGGTGGGTGTGGACCCCGCACGCACAGGCAAGCGGTGGTTGGGTTGGTGGAGGAAAGCCCAGGGCCAGCCTGAGGCAGGATGGAGTCCAGCAGGCGGACCCTCGGTTATCCTAACTCCCCTTGTTAGCCTGATTTACCTTTCTCTGGCCATGTATTGAAAGCCATTTTTTCTGTCCCTCTTCTCCGGTTCCCCGGCTGGATGTCATCCTTGTCCTCCATGTCTCTGTCGTAACTTCTGTGGCTCTATGCCAATATCACTCTACTTTTCTCTACCTCTTTCTCTTTCTCTCGACCCACCTCCCTTGCTTTCTGTCCTCGAACCCTCTCTCTTTGTCCTTTCCTCTTTACCTCTGGATCTCTTGTCCCCTCATCCATGTTCTTACTCTATCACTCACCCCTGCTGGCCTTGCTTTCTTTTTTCTCTGTGCTCTGTTCCTTCTGTCTTTCCCTCTCTCTGTCCCTCTGTCTCTGTGCTCCTGCCCTCTGCCTTTGGCTCCTGGCCTTTTGCTGCAGCCCCGTGTGACCCCAGAGGGTGAGTACATCCCGCTGGACCACCAGGATGTGGATGTGGGCTTCGATGGAGGCACCGATCGAATCTTCCTTGTGTCTCCCATCACCATCGTGCATAAGATCGACTCTGCCAGTCCTCTGTATGAGCTGGGACGTGCTGAGTTGGCCAGGGCCGACTTTGAGCTTGTGGTCATTCTTGAAGGCATGGTTGAGGCCACGGCCATGACCACACAGTGTCGCTCATCTTACCTCCCTGGAGAGCTGCTCTGGGGCCACCGTTTTGAGCCAGTCCTCTTCCAGCATGGCTCCCAGTATGAGGTGGACTATCGCCACTTCCATCGCACTTACGAGGTCCCAGGGACACCTGTGTGCAGTGCCAAGGAGCTGGATGAACGGGCAGAGCAGGCTGCCCACAGCCCCAAGTCCAGCTTCCCTGGCTCCCTGGCTGCATTTTGTTACGAGAATGAGCTTGCTCTGACCTGCTGCCAGGAGGAAGATGAGGAAGAGGAGACCAAAGAGGGGACTGGGGCAGAGACAGAAGATGGAGCTGCCAGCCCCCAAGTCCTCACACCAACCCTGGCTCTGAGCCTGCTCCCGTGATGCAAACTGATGTCCCCCTTCCCCACTGGGGCCCCTTTCTCAGAAGTAGCAGGATGGAGAGATCATCCCTCTGCTGGGATGGGGCAGGCATTTCCCAAGACCTAACAGGCATACTGGGTCAATCTTCAGGCCTGGTGGACCCACCCTAAACATCCTGGACCTCAAGTTCTCTGCTTCTGTGCTTCCTCCTGACACCGCTTTGCAAGCCTAATTCCTGACTCTTCGCAGAGCTGAGGGATCTAGAATTCTGTACCACCACAGAGGCAAGAGCTGGTTGTTCTAGATTTCTCTACATGGCTGGGCCTGATGGTTGATCAGGGTCAGAGATCAGTGATAGCAGAGGAAGTCAGCAGTTCCTGGACAGCAACAGAGATCAAGTCTGCAGGTCTAGGTTAGCCTAAGATCCAAGGGGCTCTTGCTGGTTGCCTCAGCCAGCTGAGAGGCAAATCATTCATTCAAGACCACTTCAGGAGAGGCTGCGGAACACTCCAAGTATTCAAGACCATCTTGATTAGCCAAAAGCAAACAATTGTGACTGCATGTCAAGAAAAGACCTCATTGTTCCAGAAAGCCCAAGAGTTCAGATTTTGTGAGTCTAGGTGGACCACATAGGCAAACACTGGTGATTCTAGAACAGGCTGACCTAGGGAGCTGAACTACTCCAGAAACTACAGAGTTATGTTTCTAGAATGCACAAAACAGCAAGACCTGGGTTTAGAAGGACAAAACTGACAGATTGAGAGTTCTTGAAATGAAAGAACTTCTGACTGTTGGCTGTAGAACATCCAACCGAGGGGATAAGCACAGCTTCTGAACCATCCACAGCATGGTTTCTGTTTCTATTTGAAATGCCATTCTAGAATGTGCAAAGGAATCAGGATTCTGGGCTCTAGATTGATCAGTGTCAAGGAAGGCATGGTGATTCTAGATGACCTCAACCTGCTGGCTCCAGTTTGCCTAGTGAAGTTGAGAATCTTGATGATCCTAAATGACTTGTGGTTCTGTAATGCCAAAGGGAATCAAGGCTCCAGGGATGCAGAGTTGTCCATTCCCAAAGCCTAGAAGTTCTGATCACCTCTGGATGGACTGCTCAGCAATTCTAAGAAGAGGACACAGGACTTGATGTGTAGCATTTCTGGGCTGACCTAGCAAGTGGTGGCTCAGGTGAGACCTTGTAGGTCACAGGGCTAATTAGTGTGTAAGTGAAGGGGAAGGCCCAAGGCCGGTGTGAGTCTAGAATGTTCTGGAATACTACACCTAGTGACGTGTTTCTGTTTCTTAAAAAAATTATACATATGTTGGGCCGGGGATTTAGCTCAGTGGTTTCACTGCCTGCTGCCCAAGCTCAAGGACCTGAGTTCAATCCCTGGTACCAAAAAAAGGACATGAAAAATATTATACATATGTGTATTATATATATATATATAATATATATATACAGATATCTGTTGTTTCCTCTGATTACTACAGCAAGATTAGAAATTGAACTCAGATTAATTGGAATGGAGTCCTTTTCAAGGATACAGGAAGTGTTGCTCTATGTCACAACTGTCCCAACTCTTCTTGTGTGATTTTGGGCAAATCACTCCCCTCTGTTTGCCTCAGTTTCCCTGTCTGTGAAAACAGGATTTGGGGACTTGAAGTTCTCCAAGGGCATTTGCAGCAGGACAACTGCTCACCTGGTGGAGGGTAGGGTGGGATGCTGGTCCTGGGCACTTCTTGATGCTCCTGGATCACATGGCCTCTCAGGGGCAGCTGGGATGGGAGATGATCTTGAAGGCTGGCTCTGAACTAGAGTTTGTGACTTTCAGGCCAAGCAAGGGGTGGCATGGACTGTGGCTAAGGGTCATTGTCACCACCTTCTGCCCCCTGCTCAGGGGAATGACAGAGGAGGAGGGGGTAGCTCTGAATACTAGGGGTCTTCCCACTGTGTGGATAAGGGGCATTTGAGGGGTGGGTCTCCCCAGATTAAAGACCTGGCCACCCCGGTGGGTGTGTCTGAGTGTGTTTCTGGGGCATGGGTCCTGGGGCCTGGCCTTCATCCATGCTGCCATCCTCTTAAGTGGCTGGCAGGCTGGGAGCCAGCCGCAGAGGGAGCCTGTGCCAGGGGGAGGACGTGTTCCCACCTTGTGTTCCCAGCTGAGGGCAGGCACTGTCACTGGCTGCCGGCCCACCTGAGAGCTGCATCAGCCCAGGTCCCCTCTCCTGGCTCCTTCGTCTCTCTTTATCCTTCAGAATCCCCACGTAATAACCGGATGGGATTAATTAGCTGGCTGCTCTCCCAGCTCAGGGCGTCTGGGGCTGGGACTGGAGACAATGGAAACCCAGTGGTGGGGAGGGGGATTAGGCTGGGGGCAAAGGAGGAGGGGATGGTTCTGTTTGGGAGGAGGTGGGCAGTGTTGGCACAGCCTGGTCTCCTCCACTGGGGAGGGCAGGACCTGGGCCACTCATAAAGGTCAGTGAGGGGATTAGGAGGCTGTGTGTCTAATCCAACAGCTTAACCAGGCCTTGGCCTTGAATCTGTCCTCACCTGTGCAGGCCAGGACGTGCCCATCATGGTCCTGCTCCTTTAAGGGATGACCTGGCTCCCCATGCCAGCCAGGCTCCTGCCCAGTTTGCCCTCCCTGCAAGGAGCCATCAAGAGGCTGGAGAAGGGGAAGGCCCTCGGATATGGACAGGTTTTGAGAGGAGGAAGGAGTTGAAATAGGGCAAGTGTGTGAAGACAGGCTAGATGGAATGCGGGGAAGACAGAAGGTCAGGAATCAGGAAGGAGGGTGCTGAAGGAAGAGTTGTTGTTTTAGGGGGGAGGATCCTGGGGAAGGGAGGGGTCTTAGGATGCTTAATTGGGGGAGGAGTCAAAGAGGCAGAAGGTCCCAGGAAGGCAGAACCCCTGCTTTCACTCTATTTGGCCTTCCCTTAGTGTCCCATTCTCCCTGACGGGTACCAAATAGCATGGCATTGGGAAGAAAGAGTAACTCTTTCATTTCACCACCCTTAGACTGTTTTGTTTTTTTGTTTTTTCGGTACTGGCGTTTGAACTCAGGACCTTGCTCTTGCGAAGCAGGAGTGGCGCCACAGCCCCAACCACCCTTAGACTCTGAAGAGGCTGAGGCAGATGGGAGAACATAGAAGGTATTAAGGAAAGGGTCTGTAGATAGTAGAGGGCTGAGAGGACGTGGAAGGACCCGAAGAAGGAAGGCAAACGGCCTTAGTTGCTCCCGGTTGCATGGCAACCGCCGCGGTCAAAAGCCAGCGTGGCCTACTTAGAGGTGTGGCTACTGGAAACAGCCCCTGGTTGAGGCCACGCCCCGGGCAACAAGCAGCGCAAAGTGCGGCCCCCTAGCAACGCAAGGGGAAGGTGGAGTTCGGTTGACCTCCTCAAGGGCCAGAGCCTTTGCATAGGCGCAGTGTTCTCTGCAACGCATAGCCCCACCTCCTCTTATCTCCTTTCTGAGGCTTCTCATTGGAGGACATGCCTGCCAAGGGCTCTCTATTGTTTCGGAGGCGGAATCTGGCCTCCAGACCGCACACCGATTGGCCCCGCATACCGTCTGCCGCCAGCCCCGGACATTGCTACATCTAACTCTTGGGCGCCTATTGGTTTTGGAGGACGATCCTTTGGTGTCGGGGGCGGAAACGTCGAGAAGGCCCGCTGTGGATTGGACAGTGTCAAAACGAGGGGCGGTCCCTACTGGCTGGGCGGTTGGGCAGTGAGAGCAGAGTCTTTTCAGCGCTGAGGACTGGCGCTGAGGAGGCGGCGGTGGCTCCCGGGGCGTTTGAGCGGGCTCACCCGAGCCCACGGGCCAACGCGGATCCAGGCCCGACCGGCGGGACCGCCCCGGACTCCCCGCGGGCCATCCTAGCCGCCATGGAGGACGGTGTCTATGGTAGGCTAGGGAGAGGCGGGGCCAGCGGCGGCCCGATAGTGCGTTCCCTTCCCGCCGCCCCGCCGTCCGCCGCGAACGAGCGCTCCTGGCGCGCGGCGCCGAGCGCTTGGGCCCCGTCGTCGCCTGTCTGCGGCGCAGGACGGGCTTCCGGCGGGCCGGAGACCGGGGCGTTCCAGGCCATTGTTTGGGCCGAGCCTGTTTCCGGTGGCGGCGGGAGGGGCCGGGATGGAGCTGGAGGCGCGGCCTGGGCAGAACGAAACCCGCCTGAGGGGCTGGAAGAGCCTAGTGCCTGCAGGGTGGGGAGGGGGTCCCGGGGAGTTGTGGGGCCGGGGAGAAACCTCGGGAACTCCGGGGACCCTGCTAAGGCGGGGGCGGTGCCTTCGATGCTCGTCCCCCCTTCCCCAACTCTTACAAACTGACAGCAGCCGCCCCTGCCATCGTCACTTTTCATGGACCCAGGAGTCCCGACGCCCGGGCTGCCTGTACTCACCACCCAGGAGCCCAGGCCAACAACTACCTCACCAGTTATGGAGTCAGAAAATCAAGGCCTCAGCCCCCTTCCAAGTAATGAATCCAGAAGTTCAGACTTCAGCTCTTTTCTTTCCCTCCTAGGCTCAAGAGCTCAGGTTTCCCTTCTCCCTCAAACTCAGGAGTCGACCCCAAGTCCCCTCCTCCCCCAGGACTCCTGGCCCAGCCCTTCCAACGCTGGAATCCAGGCCCCCAGCCCCTTTTTCCACCAGATGTGGGAGGCCCTGTTCGCATCTCCCCCAGCCACATCCTCTCCAAGGTTGCAAGAATCTCAGCTCGTAGATCCAAGAACTGATTTCTAAATCCTGACCCCCAGAACCCCCGGACCTGACCCCGGAGGAACGGATGGAGCTGGAGAACATCCGCCGGCGGAAACAGGAGCTGCTGGTGGAGATCCAGCGCCTCCGGGAGGAGCTCAGCGAAGCCATGAACGAGGTGGAGGGTCTGGAGGCCAATGAGGGCAGGTGAGGGCTGGAGCAGGGAACTTGGGGGGCTAGGGTGTGGGAAGAGCCAGGGATGTCCAGGCATTGACCCTCGACCCCCTCAAGCCCACCTTGCTCTCTGCCCCTGCAGCAAGACTTTGCAGCGGAACCGAAAGATGGCAATGGGCAGGAAGAAATTCAACATGGACCCCAAGAAGGTACGTGGGGCCACGGGGCTGGCTGGGATCAGGCAGGCAGACAGGAGACGGAGTTCTGGCACCTTGAAGTTCCCAAGTGTGACAGGTACAGATGTCCTTTAGGCAGACACTGGGTCCTGATCCCTGGCTGTCTGTTTTGAGAACACTCCCCAAGTGTTCCAGCCTCCTGACTTGCTTGTGTTCTGTGCCCTGCCTGAAGGGTCCTTTGCCCTTATTCTGGATGCAGTCCGGGTCCCAAGAGGAGCTTGAATGTGGTAGGGGTTATGGCCAAAATGACATCCCCAAGGAGACCTGAGGAGGGAGGTTCCAGGGCTGTGGACACCCAGGGCCGGGAGCTAGAAGAGCCAGGAGGACTCACCTGAGGAGGAGGCTTTCAGCCAGGTTTGAAGGATGAGCAGATGTTTACCAGGTGGAGGAAAGACATTTCTATAGGGTGTTGTTCAGACTGGCCTCGAACTCACTCTGTAGCTCAGGCTGGCCTCACACTCAAAGTGATCCTCCTGCCTCAGCCTCCCAAGTGCTGGGATTACAGGTCTTCACTACCACACCTGGCAGAGGAAATACATTTGTTCCCTTATTTCACATCCATTGGCTGAGGCCTCCCAAAGGCCTGACTCTGTGCTAGGTAATACTGAAGACCTTGAGAAGAATCTGACCTCCCCTCAGAGAGATCCTAGACATAGGTACCACAGTTCTGAGGCTTTTAGCTATAATGGCGAGCTCATGTTCACAGCCTTCGATAGAGTGCAGTGCTAATGGCTTCTCTATTTTTAATTTTTAAAATTTTTTAAATTTTTATTTGTACCAGGAATCAAGCTCTGGTCCTTGTGCCTGCAAGGCAGGCGGAGGAACCACTAAGCTAAATCCCCGGCCCATCTAAATCCCTGGCCCATCTCTTTATTCATGCCTGTAGCAGTTATAGTTTGTTCAGTCATTCACCAAACAAGTTGAGGCCCTGTTGAGGCTGGGGTGGGTTTAGATGTTGAGGTTCAGGGGTTGTCGAAGAGACCAGGGACCTGGCCTCTACCCACCAGGGCATCCAGTTCTTGGTGGACAATGAGCTGCTGCAGAACACACCCGAGGAGATCGCCCGCTTCCTGTACAAGGGCGAGGGGCTGAACAAGACTGCCATCGGGGACTACCTGGGGGAGAGGTGAGATGCCGGCCCAGCTCCTGCCCGAGGATGGCAGGACTGTGACAGGGTGGCCTGATGGGCTAGGAGAGCAGGAGAGCACTGTGGGTGTGGGACCTGGGACGGCTGTCTAGGCAGAGTGGGGACCACTGCGATGTCTGGTGGCCATGGTGAACACCTGCAAGTGCAGCAACAGACAGCTTGGGGATTGCGTGTGGATGCGGGAAGGGTGGGGCCTATTGCAGCGGTGCCTGAAGCTGCACCCTGTGGACATGTAGGAGTCAGGGGCTTGGGCCTGACACTGGGGACCTGGGGCTCTCTGGACATGGGGTCTAGGGATATGGACATCTGGGCGTGGGGACCATGACAGGACATCAGGACCACAGGAGTGTTTGAGACCGGTGGCAGTAGGTGGCCTGCATGTTTGCCGCATTTCTCTCACCGTTCACACACTCCTGATGAGAGCCAGCTCTCTGTCCCACCCCAGGGCCAGACCTGCCACGGGCTCAGGCTTGGGTGTCCCCCACCCCCGACTCCGTGCGTGACTTTGCCCCTCTTCCCAGGGAAGAACTGAACCTGGCAGTGCTCCATGCTTTTGTGGATCTGCATGAGTTCACCGACCTCAATTTGGTGCAGGCCCTCAGGTGAGAAGGATGGGTCAAAAGGGCAGGAATGTATGCTTAGGCAGGAGGGATAATCCCTACCTACTCAGAACAAATAGATACAAGCAAAAGTAGACACGAACCTAAGGAGCTGATTGCCGGGTGTAACACAAGAGTCTACGGATAGGGTCTCCTTCAGGCATAACTGGATCAAGGTGCCTAAATGGAATTGGAAAGTTGGATTCCTGTGTCTCACGCTTGTGCTGGTAGTGCCCTCTGGACACTCTCCAATGGCAACAGAAGCCCTGGGTAACCACCATTCCTCTTTAGCAACCTTAGGGGAAGGAAGAGGCTATTTCCATAGAGATCCACCAGAAGTCCCCTGGCTGGTGCCCATTTATCAGGTTGGGTCACAAGTCTGCACCTCAAGCAGCTGCTGAGGACAGAAGGTGCGGTGTCTCGATGGCCAGTTCCTAGTGGAGAGACAAGAGTGAGGGGGAGCTTCTGGCCCTGATACCACACCTGTCTCTCTTCAAACCAGGCAATTTCTGTGGAGCTTTCGCCTCCCTGGAGAGGCCCAGAAAATTGACCGGATGATGGAGGCCTTTGCTCAGCGATACTGCCTGTGCAACCCTGGGGTTTTCCAGTCCACAGGTCAGGCCCAACTCCTCGTTCCTGGGGTGGAAGAGGCTGGGCCTGGACCCCTGGGTGTGAGGGAGGTGGCCGGGCCTGGCCCCCGGGTCTGAGGGAGGAGCCCGGGCCCCACGCCTCGGGCCGTCATCCCCATCCTGCTCTGTGCAGACACATGCTACGTGCTGTCCTTCGCTGTGATCATGCTGAACACCAGCCTGCACAATCCCAACGTCAGGGACAAGCCTGGCCTAGAGCGTTTTGTGGCAATGAACCGGGGCATCAACGAGGGCGGGGACCTCCCTGAGGAGCTGCTCAGGGTCAGCCCACATTCCTGTCCCTCCCTGCCCCTGGGCTCCCCATGCTGTTCTGTCCTGCCTCCTCCCCCAGCGGCCTGCCCTGGCCAGCAGCACTGTGTTTTCTCTGTCCAGGGCTCAGTCTGCCTTGCCAGTCTCTGTTCACCCCCCTGAGAATTCAGCAGACTCTGCTTGTCATCTTCACTCCCTCCTCATTTCTGTACTATTTCTACTTCACTCCATCTGTCCCCTCTTGCCCAGCCTGCTCCCCACCATCGGCTCACCGCCCCCCCCCCCCCCCCCCCGAGTGCCCGGGAAGGTCCAGGGCTTGGCATCACTGACCCCACCTCCACCCCTCAGAATCTCTATGACAGCATCCGGAACGAGCCCTTCAAGATCCCTGAGGACGACGGGAACGACCTGACCCACACCTTCTTCAACCCAGACCGGGAGGGCTGGCTCCTTAAGCTGGGTACATCCCCTCCTGACCCCTCGGGGTGCCTCTGCTGGGAACACTAGTGAGCCCAGCTCAGACTCAGCTTCTGCACATAGCCAGTGTGTGACCAGAGGCAAGGGATTTGACCTCTCTGAACCTCAGCCTCCACATCCAAAAATGGGGCTCACAGTAAGCACAGACCTGAGTGCTGGCCCCAGCCCAGGCCCTGCTGTGGAGCCCTCCCTGTGCCAGGCCCTGAACTCCGCACCAAGGAAGCCTCAGACAGCATAGTCCACCTCTGGATGCAGTGTCCCCTGGGTGCACTCCCCCTGCAGTTAACAGGGACCCGGCCCAAGGGGTTGGCACCCAGGGGACCTGTTACCCTGGTCCAAAGGCCCCCAGGGCTAGGGCAGAGCTCTGCAGGGCTCTGTTGTCCCCATCTGCTGGCTGTGTCATCAGCCCAGCAGCACAGTGACTATTACCAGTGTCTTGCCATCCTCAAAATGTCACTCAGGCAAAAGAGCTAGCATGAGCAAGGACAGCTGTCCCAGAGTTCCGAGGAGGACTCCCCGCCTGGCTAGATGGGCTGCTGGCTGAGAGGGAACAGCCTGGGCTGCGGAGATGAATGGAGTTCCCCAGCTTGGGGTCGGGGGGGTCTGCCTTGTGACACCAGCAGATTCTGGTCAGCCAGCATGGGTCACAGAAGGTGGCAGTCGTTGTGAGGTGTGGAGTCCTCCAGCTGCATGTGACAGTCACCTAGGCTTTTTGAGGACCCCAGGGGCCAAGCCACATTCCTGTAAGCTGTAGCTCAGTGTGAGGCCCCGGCCTACACAGGCCCTGCAGCGAGCTTGCCAGCGATTGGCTGCTCTGCTTGGGAGCTTCAGAGAGAGGCAGGAAGGTGGTGTCACTATGAGCCAGTGCCCCAGAGCTGTCCCTGTCAGCAGGAAGTCGCTGATTTCCCAGCTGTGGAAACGCCCAGCCCCCACCCCACAACCCCAACTTTGGTGCTGACCAAAGTGCATGGATCCCTTTGTGGCCCTTAGAAAGGGCGATCTTCCTTGGTACCTTCAAAGGCAGCTTGTGATGTCCTTACTCCTGATGATGGTCGATAGATGTCACTCTTTGTCCTTTTGGGCCCACAGGGATGGCAGAGAAGCTGGTCATGTTGCTGCAGGATAGGGTGGACCCAGATGGGTCCCAGGCTGGAGTTCAGGGAGGGCAGTGTCTTAAGGTCACACAGCCACTCTGCTGGAGTTGAGGACTGAGATGAATCCCTAGGGGAGGTACATGTCCCCATGGCCACAGAGGAGCCTCCTGCCCAAGACATGTGCTGGGGGGCCGGAGCTGAGCCCAGAGGCAAGGGGGTGCTGATAGCCTCCCCGGGAGGGAGAGGCTGCGGCCATTCCTCCCCCGTGTAGATATAACTTTTTCTTCCTCTCTCTCCCTCCCTCCCTCCCTCCCTCCCTCCCTCTCTCCCTCTCTCCCTCTTTGTGTGGCTGTGTCTCTGTCTGTCCCGCCTCTGCGCATTCTCCCTCACCCACCCTGTCTCTGCTGCCACGGCTCTGGGGGCTCCCACCTTCCACCTTCCCTCTCCTGCACCTGGTCCTGCTGCTTTCTCGCTGTCTGCCCCAGGAGGTAGGTGCCCACCAGCCTCACCCTGTCCCGAGTTGCACACGGGCATGGGGCTGCCCTGGCCTTGGCCCACTGGAAGGCTCCTCCTGGGCCCGGGTAGCAGACAGGCCTCAAAAGCATGAGCCCCAAGCTGGGGGTGGACACCTTCCTGGGCCCAAACATGCCTGTCCCTGCTTGGTCTCTCTTCCCACCTGCTGCCTTTGTCCTGGGCCTGAGAGCCCCGCCTTTCCAGCTGTGCTCCGCCTCCCCTCCCCCTCCCAGAGGTCCTGTCCCCCTGTTGAGCCCAGGCCCCCTCCCACTCCTTCCCTTTCAGGGGGCCGGGTGAAGACATGGAAGAGGCGCTGGTTCATCCTCACTGACAACTGCCTCTACTACTTCGAGTACACGACGGTGAGAGGCAGGCTGGACCCTCAGGTCTAAGGGAGGAGGGTCTGTGCCGGGACCACTGGGTCTGACGGAGGAGGAAGACTGGGCCGAGACCACAGGGTCTGAAGGTGGAGATTGGGCCTGGAGCCCCGGGTCTGAGGGAGGAGGCTGGGCCCGGATTCCTGGTCTGAGGGAGGAGGGACTGGGGTAAAGATTTAGATGTCTAAATTCTGTCCATGTTGCTCCTTCAGGACAAGGAGCCCCGAGGAATCATTCCCCTGGAAAATCTGAGCATCCGAGAAGTGGATGATCCCCGGAAGCCAGTAAGACACTCTTTGTACCTCTTCTGGCCCACGAGGCTCCAATCTGCCCCCACTACTGGCTCTTAAACCTGCTGTCTCTCTGCCATGTCTCCCCAGAACTGCTTTGAACTTTACATCCCCAACAACAAGGGGCAGCTCATCAAAGCCTGCAAAACAGAAGCAGACGGACGGGTGGTGGAGGGGAACCACATGGTGTACCGGATCTCAGCCCCTACGCAGGAGGAGAAGGACGAGTGGATCAAGTCCATTCAGTGAGCCCAGGCTCCTCCAACCGGAGGGTCTGAGGGAAGAGACTGGGCCTGGGCTCCTCCCTCACCTGATCTCTCCTCTGCAGGGCTGCTGTGAGCGTGGACCCCTTCTATGAGATGCTGGCTGCGAGGAAGAAGAGGATTTCTGTCAAGAAGAAGCAGGAGCAGCCCTGACCCCTGCCCCCAACTCTGTTATTTATTATGGAGCTGCCCTGCCCAGGTGGCCGGACCCCTGGGCCCAGGGGCTGTGGATCCTGCTCCTCCATTTGGAATATTCACCACCTCCCTCCAGCTCCTCCTTATTTGTAATTAACATGCTGTTGGTAATCTTATTAATTATTTAACCACTCAAGCCTACAGGCCCCTTTTTTTCTTTGGGTGGGCAGAGCTGAGGTGCTTAGCTCTTAGCATTTAGTGTGTCGGGAACTGGGCCAGTCACAGCCACTGAGCAGCTCACAGGGCTCCAGAGCAGGGTGCTGTCTCTGAGGGGTCACATCTGGAGGAGTTTTAACAGGCAGGAGTTAGTGTGCAGAGCTGGCTGATCCAGAGAAAGTGTTTAGAAGGCAGGTTCTGGGGGTCCAGCGTTCACGCTCCATGCACCCTAACAGCTGTGACCAGCCTTCTGTGGCCTGTGGTCTGGGGCAGGGAGTCCATAATAGGCCGAGATCCTTGCCGGTGCACAGAGGTCTTGAGGAGCAGGGTCCAGGTCAGCAGGCTGCTGACCTGGGTGGTGTCGCCAGAGGAGGCACAGCAGGCACAGGGCACCTTGTGTGTGGAAAAGGACAGCACTGTGGGCCGGTGCCTTGGAGGCAGGCTTCACCACCGAACTCTGAGCCTCCTGTGGGGGTCATGCCAAGGGGCTGCCTTTCCAGTGTTATTCCTGGGAATGTGACAGGAGGCCCCACTTTGAAGCCAAGTTTTGTTTTTTTGTATTTTTTGTTTGTTTTTTTTTTTGTTTCGGGGATCAAACTCAGGTCCTTGCGCTTGCGCAGCAGGCAATGAAACCACTGTGCTAAATCCCCAGCCCTGAAGAGCCCAGATGTTGATGTGGGTCAGCTCCCTTTTGCCCTGCATTTGGGGTCTCTGTGGTGTCCTCAAAGACGGCCTGGTAGGTGCCGAGGCACACTCGTTGTGTCATTGGGAGATCCTGCCTTTGGAGGAGCGGCAGTCTCCAGGGAGACCGACAGCTCTCGGGCACTGCCAGGTGCCCCGTAGCCTGTCGGGAATTGTAGTTCTGTGCCCTGTCGGGAGCTGCCGAGAGCCACCAATTGCTGAGTAGGGCGGGATGGGTGGGCAGCTTCCCAAGTCTCAGGCTCAGTGCTGGTCTCAGATCCTCAGTAGCTTGCTAACTGCTGCCCTTGTAAAAGGGGTGCCTCAGGCCGAGAGACAATGGACTGCAACTCCCTGCAGGCTGCTCAGCACCCCCAGGGCAGAGCTGCCAGGACAAGGGCCAGGGTCTGCGTGGCTGTGGCTGGGAAGGACTGGACCCATGTCAAACGCCTTGAAAGAGGAGCCACCAGCTGAGTGGTAATTGTACTGACTGCCGTGTTCCAAAGGGAGTTTTTGGGGTGGAAATCAGTTCTGTTCTTGCCAAATTACGCTGCAGATCCCCATGGAATATTTGAGCCAGACTGCATTCACCTCAGTTGCCCTTCAATTCTGCCTTGACTCATCTCCCCAGGACTGAAAAGCCTGAATTCCAGCTCCCTCCCCACTCTGGACCTCAATCCCGACCCTCCTTTTACAGGCCGAATTGTGTCTTCAGATTCCTATGTTGAACCCCACCAGCCTTAGCTCAGAATGCAATCTTAATTTGGAAATGGGGTTATTGCAGATATACTTGACATGAAGTCATTAGTGTGGGTCCTAATCCAGTATGACTGCTGTCCTTATAAAACAAACAAAATCGGACAAACGGACACACCGAAGAGCCATGCAGAGAAGGCAGACATGGTGAAGCTTATGATGCCCAGGACCACCAAGTATCACCAGCAGAGTGCCAGGAACCAGGGTAGGAAGGCCATGGAGCTCACTTCCCCTCAGAGTCCCCAGAGGGAAACCACCTTGCTAGCATTTATCCTGGACTTCGAACCTCCGGAGTTGAGACAGTGTATTGCTATACTTTAAGACACCAGATCTCAAGTACTTTGTTATATTAGCTCTGGTGAACCAATGTGCACATGCTCCCTCAGACCTGGAAGTCCAGGCCCATCCTCTTCCCTCAGACCTGGGGGTCCAGGCCCAGGCCCCTGGGCTGCCCCCGCTCACTTCCTGCATTCCCACCCTGGGCAGGCATACCCAAGATTGTATCAAGGGCCACCACCGTGTACACTAGCAGTGACTATGGCTGAAGAGGCAAAAGCCTTCTCCCTGTCCCAGTTGCTGGAGACTGGTGTGACCATAATGCTTGCACCACCTAAATTCCTAAACTTAGAGTCTCAGGGGTCCGCCCCTTGCTCCTTCCTCCTCTGCCATCCAACTACCTCCTAAAGTGCCAGTGAATCTGGCCCCAGGTGACGGGACAGCCAGGTGCAAAGGACCAAAAGATGGATGGGTGCCCAGTACAGGGAAAGAGACAGGTGCAGGCAGGAACAAGGGGACAGACACAGAAACCTCGAGGGAGAAAGACAGGGAGAGAGAAGTCCCAGGTGGATGGCAGAGAACACCAGGGCAGGTGGAGACCAAAACCAGGCGGAGTAGCTCAGAAGCATGGGGAGAACACTAGGAATCTGCACAGAGATGAGGTTAGGCAGAAGTCCAGAGATGAGGATGTCAGGGAGCCAGAAGTCACATGGAAAAGTGGGTAAACTGAGGCAGTGCCATCACAGGCAGGGATGACAACGTTGACCCTCAAGGACAAGCGGTGGCAGTCTGAGAAGGTGTCTCGGACACTGTCATGGTCCACTATGGGCATCAGCAGGTCATTTCTGATCTCCAACACCTGCCCCTGTCCTGGACAGCTTGTGGCAGCCTGTGGAAACATGGCTCCCACCACAGCCCACCCTCGCTGCTCCTCATGGCCTCCTGGTCAATTGGACTGCTGCTGAAGTTTGGGAGTCTTGTTTGTTTTGGTATGTGGGATCGAACTCGGGTCCTTGCACTTGCGAGCAGGCGGCGGAACCACTGAGCTAAATCCCCGGCCTGTTTTTTTGTTTTTTTGAGACAGGGTCTTGCTGTGTAGCCCAGGCTCAGACTTGGTGATCCTCCCACCTCAGCCTCCCAAGTGCTGGGAGAAGTTGGGAGTCTTGAACTCCAGACCCAGAGCATGGACCAGGAGAGGCTCCCCCACCACGCCTGAGGAGCCTCGAGGACAGTGTCTTCTCTCTGCACCCCCTGAAACACACACAGGGCCCACGTTCCTCCAAAAAGTTGTTTTTGTCTTTTTTAAATAATGTGAAAATGCCACGCGAAGGTTGAACCAGAGGCCCCTCTGGGGGCCGGGCTGGGAAGGGCAAGGGAGATGGAGATGGAGTCCAGGTCCCCGAAGCCTGCCGCCCCTGTTCGGGGCGGGAGTGAGTGAGAAGGGGCCTCCACTGTGCCCGGGGCTCCAGGCCCAAAGAGTTCAGTTCAGTTCTGAGAAAGCGGCTCTCCAGGAAGGGCGAAGGGCTTCTTGCCTCATTTGGCACCAAGGGGGTCTGGGGGGTCTGGGGAGCTGTCTGGGGGGCTGGGGGGTGGAGGGCCAGGGCCTCCTGTTTGGCACGTGGTGGAGGAGGGGGAGGGGGAGGGGGAGGACCCACCCTCGGGAGCCTCCCCGGAGGCGGTGGTGGTGGCATCTGCAGTGGTGGCAGTGGCTCCGTCATCCACAGAGGATTCTACTCTCAGCCCCTCTTCAGGGGGTGCAGGGGGGTCAGGTCTTTGGGGAATCAATTCTCCACGGGGCCTGAGGATGGAGAGAAGGGAGAGACACACAGGATTATGGGGGGACAGACTGCCAGCTTCAGATGGCTCAGGGTGAAAGCACAGCTGTGGCCCGGAAGGCCCCGCATCCAGCCCGCCATCTGCCTTCCACCCCTGTCCTCACCTGGGCTTCTCGGGCCCCTCCACTGCAGCCACACTGGCTACCTCGCTGTACCCGCACAGCTCCGAGCACAGCCTCCCTCAGGGCCTGCTCCCACTGCCCCTGCAGAGGTCTCCCCGATCACCCAGCCACGCAGTCACCTGACCCCAGGCTGTTGCCCACTTCCCCCCCATATGTTTGTCACTCTGGGGTCACCCCAGTTATGGCAGACGTGCTTCCCGTCTGCTTGCTTCCCCAGAGTGTAAGGAAGCTCAGTGAGGACAGGGACTGTGGTCCTCAATCCCTGGCCCAGCCTCAGTCCAATGGCTCCTTTTCAAAGGAATGGGGAGACTGGGACACGTGGTGTTGTCACTCAGCTGGGCACACCAGCAGCCAGCCGTGTGGTGGCCTCCCAGTATCTGTCAGCCGAGCACAGGGATTTGGAGTTTCACATAACCAGGGCCTCTGACTTTGTCTTCTGGTGACTAAAGCGAGGTCACCTCACTAGCTGGCTCTGCCAGCCTCAGCCCTGACTCACCATTTGGCCTATCTGCACCCCACCCTGCCCTCACGGGGGCTGTGAGATGAGGTGTTGGGAGCAGTGACATTCAGGGCGAGGCTGGGGACATAGCCAAGAGTCAGCCCCAGGCCTGTCCCTCGTCCCTGTCACCAGCTTCTCCCCAGCCACCCAGTTTCTGCTTTCTCCCCTCCTCAGCCCGCTGTGGTCCCAGGCCCCTCCCCTGCATACAGTCTTCCATGGTTCCCTAGTGCCCAGGACAGCACAGGCCCTGGCCCACTGCACCTCACCCCTCCACCATGGCCACCCCAGTTCCCGGAACTGGCCAAGTTCTGTCCTGCCTCTGGGCCTATGTGCAAGCTGTTCCCCCTGACAGCGCCCTGTCCCTTTCCTGTCACCCAGTTAACAAGTGTCCCTGGCCAGGTGACACTGCTCTGGGGAAGACAGAGACCTTTCCTCTTGCCACCTGCTTTTCCAGCAACCCTGTTTGCAGCTATTCTCCTACGGTGATGCTGTGTGGTTAGTGGAGGCAGAGGCAGGCAGGGCCCCCACACAGCAGATGCTCACCGAGGTCTCTCAGCAAACACCCACCCAGTGAGGCGCAATCCAGCTAACAGCCCAAGGCCACTGCTACACGGCTCCAAGCTGCGCATACAGGAGGATGAAGCCATTTAATGTCCTCTTAGGAGCTGGATCCTGTTAGCATCCCCAATCTTTCTTTCTTTTTTTTTTTTGTGCTGGGGATCCAATGCAGAACCTTGTGCTTCCAAAGCAGGCAGCGGAACCACTGGGCTAAATCCCCGGCCAGTAGCATCCCCAATCTACAAGTGAGGAAACTAAAGCACAGAGGAAAGTGACTTCCCCCAGGTCACACAGCCCATGAATGGGGGGACAATACCTGGACCTAAGCAACATCTGGGGAAGCAGAAACGGAATCCTCCCTGACAGGTCCAGTTGCACCTCTCCCTTCCCAGCCCTTCTCCAGGTACTGGGGTGTCCTCCGGGCGGGCAGCAGAGAGCACAGTCCCACCTGCCAGGCCTCAGTGGTGGTGGCACCCGAAATCAGCACTAGGAAGGCCCTGACCCTCTGCTGAGGTGGCCTGGGGATTAGCACCACATGCTGCGCCAGATAGAAGAGGAGCAGCAGGTGTGGACTGGGGCTGCAGGGAGCCAGCAGTGCGGCACGGAGACAGCTCCTCGCTCAAAGGAGGCCTGTTTTCCCTCTGGTAAAACAAGACCCCGGTGGGCTTATGTGAGGCTCAGATGGGTCCAAGTGTGGCAGACACACTGCCTGCTGCTCTGTGGCGTGCTGACGGAGCTGTCAAGGGACTCGCTGGTGGCCATGTCCTAATTGTCTGTCAGATCCCTGAGCCCCCACCAACGAATCTGCTAGGCTCGAGCCCAGAAATAGGTCAGAGATGGGCACAAGTGTGTGTATGATCCTTACAGGACGGGAAACTGAGGCTGGGGAGGGGGTGTCTGACGGACCCCACTTGGGCAGGGGACAGTAGTGACTGGGGTATGGGGGAAAAGGCTGAGAAGCAAGAGGCAGGGAAATCCTGGGAGGGGTGAGGGGAAGGATGACACTCGGGAGCATGGACTGGAAGTGGGGCACAGTACCTGCGGACCGGGCGTCGGGGGCCCGGGCGGGGGGCCCCGGGGTCTCCAGCGCAGGCGAGACGGAGAAGCGGGAGAAGCACAGGGGGGGCCCTGGCGGGGGGAGGAGGGGGAAATCCTCCGCCCACTCGAAACTGCCTCCTAAGGGAGAGGAGAGCCGAACTCTCAGACCGGGTCACAGCCCGGCTTCGGCCCCGCCCACCGAAGACCACACCCAGCCCCGCCCAGCCCCCTGCCCACAGCGGAGGCCCCGCCCCTCACCAAAGCCGCTGTCGTTGCTGGGAAACCCATCTCCGGGGGTGGCGGGGTGGGGAGGCGTCGGGGGCGCTGGGGGCGTTGACGGGTCCGTGTCCCCCTCGGGGGGCCCCTGGACGCTCAGCTCGTTGGTTGGCGTCTCCTGCGGAGACAGATGAGGGGACCCGCGAGGGCACGAAGCGTCACACCCCACGCACCGCCTCCCCCGCAAGCGCCCCTCCCGCTGGCACTCCTCGGCCGGGCCTTGGCATCCGATGGACAACCGCGGGGAGGAGCCCGCAGCCCCGCACCTGCCCTCCAGGCCCCGGACGCCTCCGCCTCCCCGAGGCCAGCTCCTCACCTGGCTGCGGGCTCCGCCCATCGCCGCTCGGAGCCAGCGGCCTCCCCAACCCCGCACACCCCGCCTTCAGAGGGGACTCTGCCCAGCAGTGGCCTTGGCCCAAGCGCCAGACCCAGTCTTCGCCGTGGTCTCCCCCGCCCAGGTTCATTCACAGCACCACCTTGCCCTCCCTTTCTCTCTTTAACATTGTCCCCCCCAGATCCTCCTGAGACAGACAGGGTTTCGCTAAATTGCCCAGGCTGGGCTCGAACGTGCGATCCTCCTGCCTCAGCCTTTCACGTGCTGGGATTGCAGGCGCCCAGCTTTCAGAGACACTTAACTCAGACTTCAGCCCGTCGTTAGTTGCATCCATTTCTGATCTTACCCCAACTTTGTTTTGTTTTTTCGTTTTTGAGACGGCATCTCGCTGTAGTGTCCAGGCTGGCCTCGAACTCCTGGGCACAAGCAATCTTCCTGCCTCATTCTCCCAAGTGGCTAAATATCTTTTTTTTTTTCTTTGGTACCGGGAATCGACCTCAGGTCCTTGCGCTTTCGGGGCAGGCGGCGGAACCACTGAACTAAATCCCCGGCCCAATGGCTAAGTATCATAATACTGCATGTCACGATGTTCAAATCCTTCTCGGGTAAGATCCACCTCAATGTCCTCTAAGGTCCTTGGGGCTCTGCTTGAGACTCCGCCCCAAATTCCACTAGGCTCCGCCCCATGATCAGGCCACGCCCTCACTGCACAGCCATTTCTCCCTAGCCTCTCCAGGCTCCGTTACTTGACTAACCACTATCTATCTCCCTTTCCTTTCAGACACGCTGCAAGGCCTCTCCTTCCTCTACGGACCCCCGCACCCCACCGGCCCCCCTCCACTCCAGGTCCTACTCTTGCTCCAGGCTCTAGGCTTGGCCCATCCCTCTGCTGCGCCCCATCCCTGGGTCTCATCCTCTCAGGCTAAGGTTTCCTCCAGCCTTCTCCTTGGAAGTGTGGCCTCCTCCAGCTCCAGGCCGATTCTGGGATAAGCTTCCCTCTAGGCCCCACCCTTTAAGGCGTAGCCTCCATCCAGGCCCGCCCTCATGCTGGAAAAGCGCCCTTTGAGACCCCGCCCGATTGGGGGCGTGGCACGTCAAGTCCCCGCCCACCAGGGAAACAAGCTTCCTTCCGCGTCAGGGGCGAGTTCTCCTCAGCCCGACCCCGAGGCGTGGCCTCCCCGGCGGCCGCACCCACCGCGTGCCCGCGCCCGCCGCACCCACCTGGTCGAAGAGGTAGACGGTCACGTCCCCGTGGAAGGAGACCATCTTGCGCTTCCTCTCCAGCTCGCTGTCCTCTGGCTCGTCGGCCCCGCGCGGAGACTTGAGCAGCCCCCGCAGCGGGCGGGCCGCGTCCGCGTCGCCGCTGCTCACCACGACGGGCACCGGGGCTGCCCGCGTCCTCTCGGGGCCCCGCGGCCCCGCCGCCGCGTCCTCCTCCTCCTCGTCCTCGTCCTCGTCCTCCCCGTCCTCCTCCGCCGGCCCCGACGACCCCGCCCCGCCGGCCTCCCCGCCAGCCGCCCCGGCGTCCGCGCCCTCCCATGGGGGCCGCCGCGGGCCCGGGCCCGGGAACGGCGAGAGCGTGAGCGGCGGCAGCGCCAGCGACAGGCGCGAGAGCTTGGCTGCGGGGGAGAGAGCGTGCGGCGTCGGGGGACCTGCGGCGGGCCCTCCGCGCGCGTCCCGGGCCGGCCCCTCCTTGCTCCGTCAGGGCGGGCGCTCTGTGCCACTCCGGTCCTCAGTCCACCCACAGCGCCCCAGGACGCAGGGCCTACAACCCGGGTTCTCTGACAGCCGCCCCTGCTGGTTGCCCACACTTCATTTTGGCCTGGCCTTCGTCCAGCCATATCCTCTGGGCCTCTGCAATGCTGTTCCCTTTTCTGACTCAGTCCTGCTGGTCCTCGGGCTCTGGGCCTTCCCACCCCTTGGAGATCTCCCAGCAGGGCAGCCACAGGGCTCTGGCCCACGCACGCCCCGAGGGCGCAGAAGTGCTTGGGTCAGTGGGGTGGATGCATGTTCCCCGGCCAAGTGCTTCCCCTCGCTGGCCCTTGAGAGGCAAAGCTGTGCTCTAACCATCTCCAAACCCCTCCTCTGCCCCCGCTCTCCAGTCTCAGCCTGCAGGGAGTGAAGGATTTCAGTTTCCTGGAGGACAGCTAGCTTCCAACCCAAACCTGTCCTCCCTTGGTGTGTCCCTGGGCAAGCACGTTCCCCCCTGAACCTGTGCTCTCACTGGACAGGAGCCCAGCGGGGATGAGAGGCAGGCGGGGGAGGGCCAGGGAGAAGGACGGCTGTGCCCTGAACACGTCAAACTAGCGCTCACTTGGTTTCCTCTCCCTGCAGCACCGCTGCCCCAGGGGCCTGCCTGGCTCACACTTCTTCTCCTTCACTTCTCTCAGAAGTCACCTGGTTGAGTCCTTCCCTGCCCAAGCACCTCACTGATGGAGGCAGAGGCGTGCTGCTGAGAGGGAACCCACAGTGCCCAGAGAGGACAGGGTGATGGCCTTCAGAAAGCAGGCCGGCTTCCCAGGGAAGGGGGCAGTTGCACTGGATGAATAGGAATTCGCCAGTGGAAAAAAGCCATTCCGGGCCTCTTCTCCTGGCAGCCCCAACCTGACCGAGCCTCTGAGGTACCCTGGCTGCTCAGCAGCTAACACAACCATGCTGCCCAGTGTCCTTTCAGACAGAGCTGGACACAAACTCCACGCTACACTCCTGAGGCCTGTCACAGCCCCTGTCCTGGCCCCGCTGGCAGTAGAAACTGAGCGTGGCTGGGAGGTCACCAGCACTGGTAACTGTCACACGGATGTTTAAGGAAATCAGGTCTCCTCCCGTACAGGGCTGTCCATCCTTCCTCTCCATTTTTCTTGGATGTCCACTCTGTAGCAAAGTGCTTCCCATGTTCTTGATCCTCCCAGCCCTCAGCACCTTGCTGCTGGTGGTGTGGCATGCTGGGGGGATACTGGCTCATTGGAGAGTTTAAAGGGAAGACCACGTGCCAGCAGCCCGGGACTCTGCCTACCCTCTTCCCCCTTCTTTGGAATTGGTTGCAAACAGAGCTCTTGTTTAAAAAGGAAAAGCACCAGACTTGGCAGCTCTGGGTGGGCTTCTTGGGATGTGGCAGCCCCCTGCAGACAAAGCCTTTTCTCCCTACACTCCATCTTCCTCAGGCCACTTCGCCATTTCCTGGTACCATCTGGTGTATGACTCCAGGAGTCCTGGTCTAGATGGATCACATCACTAACAGCAGCTCCCGATGGAGGCTTGAGCCCTAACTCAACCCTCACAGCCACACTGAGCAACAGACGGGGAAACTGAGGCACGGAGCAGCAAGCATGTCTGCCCAAGACTGCAGAGTAGGGAAGGGAAAGAGCCAGGGTTTGTGCTGGGGCAATATGACTCCAGGCTCTGCAGTCACTCTGAACTGGCATCCCCACTGCCACACCCACCCCAGAAGGCGCCAGCCCCCACCTCCCCAGGGCTCCTCACCTTTGATCTGCTCGCTGTTCCCCTGTGGGGGTCCCAAGTCCAAGAACAGCCGTGGCATCTCGGGGCCCTTCCTCTCGGGCTTGGAGGGGTCCCCGTCTCCGCTGAGTGCCGTGTCTCCGCCGGCTCTGCTGTCTGGGACCCCGGGCTCTCCCTCGGGGGCCACCTCGGGCCTGACCCTCGGGGACACTGGCTCTGGCCTCCTCGGGTGGGCTTCCGGGGGTGGTAGCGGTGGCAGCGGCTGTGGCTTCTTGCTGTCTACCCATCCGACCTTTGCGTCCACGCCGCTTCCGAGGCCGCCGCCGGGGGCCATCCCCATGCCCACTGGGGCTCGGCCCCCACTCCCGAGGTCCAGCCTCCCAGCCCCGGGGGCTCTCGGCACCCCCCCAGTCTCGTGGGCTCTCCTCTCTTTCCCGGGGTCCAGCATCCCGATCTTGGGGGCTGGGCCAAGGGGGCCAGGAGCTGTCTCCAAGCCGTTCTGGAGCAGGGCCACCTCGCTGGGCACAGGGGCTCTCTCCAGCGGGGTCTCGGGGGCTGGCTCCCCACTCTCGGGCGTCTTCTCCCGGGGCCCTGGGGCTCTCCAAGGCCCAGTCTCTGTCAGCCTCTCCGTGTTCCTGGGGAACCTCAGGAGCCCATTCTCTGAGACCTTCTCCTCGATCCCGGGGGGTATCGGCCCCCCATTCGCCAGAACCTTCTCCCCGGCCTCTGGGGACCTCGGCCCCCCATTCTCCAAGGCCTTCTCCTCCCTCCTTGGAGGTGTCAGCTCCCCATTCGACAGCACTTTCACTTCTCTCTCTGGGGACCCCAGGCCCCCGTTCTCTGCAGGCTTCTCCTCGATGTCCGGGGCTCTCTGGGCCCCGTTCCCCAACACTGTCACCCCGTTCACGGGTAGGCTTAGGCTTGGGGCTTTCTTCCCGCTGCCCAGGACTGGCAGGTCCCTGTTCAGGCCCAGGACTTTCTCTCTGTTCCCGGGGCCTCTCCCCGCCTTCCTGAGTCCTGTTTCCCGGGGTGTCGCCCCCTTGTCCCCTAGGAGGTTCCTTGTCACATCTTCTCGCAGGGACATCAGCAGCTGCTCGGTGCTCACTTGAACTACGAAGGTTGGCTTCTCCCGGGTCCCTGGGAGTAGGAGGGGACCCGGGTCTGGGGGTGGCCGGGGCGCTCCTGGGTCGGGTGGCTCGGGGGGAGCCCGAGGCCGAGGGACCCCTTCCTCCTCGGCTGCCTCCCCACCTGGGAAGGCTCCCTCGGGGGAAAAAGGGGTCTCGGTCTCGTAGCCGCTGTCCCCCGGCTTGGGGCCCGGAGACGACAGGCCTGAGCCTGGACTGGCCACGGCCGATGGGGGGTCGGGAGTCACGGCTGGTTCTGCGGATGCCCGGGGAGGTGGCGGTGGGGGCGGAGGAGCGGGAGGTGGTCCCCGCCCGGGGTACTGGGGTGCTGCGGCCCCCATGAGGGGGTCCAGAAACTCGGGGGGAGCTGATGCGGGGGGGGCCAAGGGCAAGTCGGCCAGGGAGCCCCGCTCTGCCCGCAGGGATGAGTCGTCCTCTGGGGGGTGGGGACAGCCAAGGGCAGGGTGGCCCCCCCAGCCGGCCACAGCGTCCCCCCGCTCCAGTGGCAGGCAGGAGCAGGGCCCCTCTCGGCTGCACAGGGGACAGGGCAGGGGCCCCCGGTGGCTGGGCCCTACCCCGAGGCTGCTGCTGTCCTCCCCTGGGGAGCTGCCCTCTTCCTCCTCCTCTTCTTCGGCCCACGGAGCAGTACCCCGCTCCCCCAGAACCTCGGCGGGGTCTCCTGCCAGGGTCTCCCCAGCGCCCCGGCCCTCGGGGTCCCAGCCGCTCAGCAGGAAGCTGCCAGATGCTGAGGACTGGGCTGGGAAGGGCCGGGGCGCAGGGAAGAGGGGGGAGGCCCAGGTCTCGGACACCAGCTGAGGGACCTCGGAGGGGGCCTGGGGGGCTTGAGCAGCAGGCAGGCCTGGGTCCAGGGGGTCCCAGTCGTTGGGGAAGAGGGGCTCGGGCGGAGAGCCATGCTCCTCGAGGCGGATGTAGTACTCGCTGCTGACCGAGGGGCTGCGGGCGCTGATGACCGGCAGCACGCTGGGCGTGGACAGCGCCTCGTAGAAAGGGTTGGAGGGGTTGGCGTGGGGGGCTGGGGGCGCCGATGCTGGCTGCCAGGCAGGTGCCCCCCCACCCCGGCCGGCCCCACGCCGGGCCTTCTCCCAGAGGCACTCCAGGTTGAGGCCACGGCTGCTCTCGGTGACTGTGAGCACATCATCTGGGTCCGCCCCGGGGAAGCCATCCAGAAGGGGGAATGGAGAGGAGAGGGTCCCCGGGCGTGGCGCACTGTGTGATGGAGGCCAGGGCCAGGGGAAGGGACCATCTCGGGGTGGGGGCGGCGGGGGTGGGGGTCTGGGGGGCCGCTCCGAGAGCAGGTAGGTGAGCTGCAGTTGGAGGTCGGAGGCCGAGGGGCGCTGGGCCGGGGGCCGCCAGCAGGACTGCAGGATGTCATACCTGGGTGACGGGCAAGGCAAGAGTGAGCAGGACAGAGACACAGAGAGACAGAGAAGGACAGAAATCTAGAGGGGGGGCAACCCACTTTCCGGCCCCCCTTCTGTCTCTCTTAGACAGAAGCTATCTTTCAATAAGTTTTTCTTACGCTTAAAAAAAAGAAAAAAAGAGAAGAAATCTAGAGGTGGGACAGAGGCCCAGAGAGGGAGAGAGGGCTGGGGGCAGAGGGGCGGGAGACGCAGGTGAGATGGCTGTGAGTTCTGGGATCAGAGGAAGCAGCAGGACTCCACCACACTTCAGACCCCCGCTCTGCCACTGCCCGCCTCAGTTTCCCTCCTGCCAGTAGCAGATGCCGGCAGAGCAGGTGAGGATGACCTTTCTCTACTCTTGGGGAAACATGGAAGGGTGAGATAGACTGTGGGTGGTAGGGGGTCCTGGGGCTACTCTGGGGTGGGACAGGGAGGTCAGGGCCCCAGGGTCAGGGCCTGGCCCTCACCAGTAGTCCCCGTAGGGCAGCTTGAGCCTTGGCCGGGCCAGCTTGACGTGCTGCTGTCGGACAACAAAGGCAAGGACCTCCTCATCTGACAAGTGGCGGTAGGGCTGTGCCCCAAACTCAAACAGCTCCCACAGGGTCACCCCCAAAGACCTGCAAGGAACAGAGAGAAGAGGCCTCAGTGCAGCCCTGTCCTCCCAGGTGCCCCCCCCCCCAGTTTCCCCATGGCAGGCATCCGTGTCCTGGCCCTAGGTCCTGGGCCTCACCAGATGTTGCTCTCGCGGCTCTGGTCCACCACCATGAAGGTGCCGTGCAGCTCCCCGAGGAGCTCGGGCGCTGCCCAGCGCAGCGGGATCCACAGGCGCTCGGGGGTCAGGTAGTAATCCTCCTGGGGGGGGAGGGGGGGTCAGGCAGGCGAGGGCCCCACCCCCACCTCACCCCACCCGGTGGAGGGCGGCCCCACCTTATAGTTGCTGTGCGCCAGCCCATAGTCTCCGATGCGCACCGTGAGGTCAGAAGTCAGCAGGCAGTTACGCAGGGCCAGGTCACTGGGGCGGGGGGGGGG
>NW_004624832.1:5265603-5321650 GCF_000247695.1 Heterocephalus glaber | reverse complement strand
CCCCTCCCCTCCCCCGCTCTAGCTGTCTCCTCCTTCCTTGAATCTTTTTCTCTCCTGGCTCCTCCTCTCCTCCCCTGGCTCCTCCCCGTCCTCTCCTGGCCCCTCCTCCTCCGACCTGACTTTTCTACTCCCTTTCCTAGCTTCTTTCCCTCTGTGCCTGATCCTGCCCTTCCTCACATGACCCTTCCCTTCCACTCATAGCTCCTCCCCTCCAAACCTGGCCGCGCCCTCTCATCCCCTGACTCCTCCTTCTCTCCTGGCTCCCCAGTCTTCCCTCACCGGTATCCTCGGGCTTCTCCCCCACCTTCTTCCTCCTCCCCCTCCTGCCCCTGCAGCTCCTCCCTGAGGCCCTACGCACCTGTGCACGTAATTGTGCGAGTGCAGGTGCGCCAGGCCCCGGGCGATCTCCAGGCCCATCCTCTGCAGTGTCCGCAGGTCGCGCGGGGGCAGTTCGGGGGACAGGCCCTCGGGGGGCCGCTGGGCCCGGAGGTACCGCTTCAGGTCCCCCTGGGAGGAAAGCAGGACCGGTCAGCACAGCAGCACCTCCCCAAAGCAAGGATGGGGGTGCTCTGCTCAAAGGACGGAATGGAATGCTGAAACCTCCTCAGTTGCTAGCTCAGGGGCCACTCGCGTAGCCAGCGCTGGAGAAAGGGTAGCGCCGAGCACAGAGGCTCTGAAGAGAGGGAAGTCGGGGTGGGGCCTCACCAGCTGGCAGAACTCCATAATCAGCAGGAAAGGCAGCGTCTCCACACACAGGCCCAGGCACTGGAGGACGTTGGGGTGCTGCAGGCTCCTGGGGGGAGGCGGCTGGTGAGAGAAGGCCCCACCCACCCCACCACCCGGCAGAGCCAAACTGCAATGGTGACCACTGTGCCCTCAGTCAGGCCCCTCGGAGAGGCCCTGCCCACCCCACACGCACCCCATCCCAGGACGGCCCCCGGGACCCTTGTGTGCCTCCTCACCCCCAGCCTTCATCCTGCCTTTCCCTTCTCAGTCCCTTCCGCCCCATCCCCACAGTCCTGGCCTGCAGTTTGACCCTCCCTTGCCACTCACCTGTGCACAGCCTTCTATGGATCCCCAGTGCCACAGAGAGGGCTGGCTCCTTGGCATCACCACCCTGTTTTGTCCCAAATTCCCTACACCCTGTGCTTGCAGGGCTTTCCGCTGGGCCCCTCCCCACCCCAGCTTCAGCACCATCTCCCCAGGAAGCTTCACTGCCCCCCAGTGCTGGCTGGGCCTGATGCCTGCACACTCACACTGTGGGTTCCAGTCCTGAGTCCAGCTTTCCCAGGTGTCTGTGCACCCCTCCCTGCCTCCATCTGCCTCCTCTGTAGAATGGAGGGACCAGAGAGGAGCTGGCACTCATGAGAGGTCATGACTGGTACCACTGTTGGTATTTGAACATGTTGGGCTCTAGTTTTGCCTTCTATCCTCACTATATTTCTGGGCTGCTCCGGCTCCCCCAGCTTCTCCTGTCTCCCAGCTTTGCATCTGCTGTTCCCTCTGCCTGGAACATACTTCCCACTGCTTTGGATGGCTGAGGCTCCAAGTCAGTCCCACACCTGTGATGTTTCTGTCCAAAGAGGTCCCTGTCTGTCACATACTGCCACATTTCCTCAAAACACCCATTCTCCTTATGGTTTCTCTCTCTTTTTTGGGGGGGGGGGTACCGAGGATTGAACTCAGGACCTTGTGGTTGGGAGGCAGGCGGCAGAACCACTGAGCTAAATCCCCAGCCCTATCGTTTCTCTTTTGAAAATTTAGTTGTTTACTTTTTTTTTCAGTATTGTGGATCGACCCAGGGCCTCCACACTGAGACACCTCCCCAGCTTGCTTGCTTGCTCGCTTGCTTGCTTTCTAGACAGGGATTCGCTAAGTCACTTAGTTGCTGAGGTTGGGCTCCAATTTTACAATCCTCCTGCTTCAGCCTCCCAGAGTGCTGGGAATACAGATGTGGACCACCACACCTGACAAGTTGTTTATATCCATGTGTCTCCTCTGCTAGATATGGTGACCTTCTCCAGGGTGAAATTTTGGGACAGTTTCTTCCCAGCTGTGTCCCCAGTGTGTAGACAAACAGGTGTTCAATAAAACCTGGTGGTAAAGGCCTTTACCCACACACAGGCCCCAGAGTTTGGTGAGTTCCCAGAAAGTTCCTTTCCTGCAGAGGCCTAGCAGGAGGCAAGGGTCATTCTGCATTCTGATGGCAGCCCTGCTGTTTCCCCGGCCTTCTCCACCTGGCAGAGGGTGCCTGCCTCCCACACCCACCTGGTTGAAGAATCAGAACATTCATAAAGCACCTGCCATGTGCGGGGCATGAGAAATAGGCAGGGCCAGGAGATCTAGGATAACGGATGTAGAAGGGGCCTGAGTTCACTGCACACCTGCAGCCAAGGCTGGCTGCTTCCATCGCCAAATCCTCCCAGCATTCCCCAGAGAGGGGAAGTGACTTACACAAGGTCACACAGCTGTAGATGCTGGCCATGCTGGGATTTGATCTCAGGCCTGTGGCTCATGCAGGAAACATCTGCTGAGGGTTGATGGCACTTGTGCCCAGGCAACAAGACAGACCCTGAGCTGCCAGTGTAGACCTGTGCTGGCCAGCAGAGTTTTCTGTGAAGGTGGAAACACTTGGGACCTGCACTGTCCTGTGCCACTTATGGCTGGGGCACCTGATATGTGGCAGATGTGGCTGGGGTATGAGTGCTGAATTCTATTTCATTCTATTTAGTTGAAATCTAAATAGGTATGGTTGCCAGCTCAGGTCTAGGGAGAGACAGGTGAAAAGCAAGACAAGGCAAAGCGTGGTGGCATTCTGAGAGGCTGAGGCAGGAAGACTTCAAGTTCAAGCCCATCCTGGGCAAGTTAATGACTTTGGGAGATGCTGTCTCAAAATTTAAGAAAAAAAATTTTTAAAAGACCAGAAAAAGGAAGAAGCAAAAACACAGGCCAAGCCAGGAAAGAGGATGTTTGTGGAAGAATCAGTGAGGAGGCAAGGGTGTCTGGGGTAACAAGGATAGTGGCAGGAAGAGAGCAAGGTCAGGCTGCAGGGCCTCTCAGCAGTAAAGAAGAACGGAACTTGCTCTGTAGGCAATAGGGAACCATGGGCAGTTTTGGAGCAAGGGAGTGTCAAAGTTCAGTATCTGTGTCACTTTTACAACTGTTCTGATCAGAGTTCTCTGCATACACACCCTTTCCATAACAGAACTCACAATGCACCTAGCTCGGGTCATCCCACACCTTCTGCGGCCCCAGTCACCAGGACGCACAAGCTTCCTGGGCTCACTTGCTGTAGCTCAGCCTCAGCGCCCCACTTCCACCGCACTGCACACCCCGAGCTTTGTCCGGGGAAGAACCTGATGCTCTAGGAGGGAAGCCCTTGGGCCCAAGTAGCACAGCCTGGAAAAAGCAGACTGAGGATTCAAACCCACACTGCACCTCTCCTCTCATCAATGTTACCTCCATGAAGGTGCAAACCTGGACTCAGGGCTCCCAGAGGCCTCCATACCTGTAAGGCTGGGCTTCCGAGATGAACTTCCGCTGCTCCAGTGGCCCGGCACTGGCCCGGAGCTCCTTCACCACCACCTGGGCCGGGGTGTAGTCGGAGAAGATCTCTCCCAGGATCACCTGGCCGAGAGGCACCGGATGGAGTCAGCCACAGCCGTGTCCCTAGCCCTGGCCCCAGGGACCCCAACTCCCCCCTCATTTCTGGCTCCCCCCTCACACCCGACCACCTTCGTCCATCCCCCACCACACAAAGTGAGACTCACGGGCCCAGAGTCCGATGGACGCAGGACGGATGGAAGGATGGACAGACGGACGGACGCGTGGAGAGCCGGATGGCAAGGCGGAGTGGTCAATGGAATGAGGAGAGAGGCGCTGACCGACAGATGCGGGGGAGGTGGTGGGTGGGTGCTGGGGAGGTGGACGGGGAGGCTGAGAGGGTAGGCGGGGGTGAGGGACAGATGAAAAGTGGTGAGGGGGGGATGGACACAGAGCAGGAGCACAGGCCGCCTGTATGGACACCTTACCTCCCACCCCAGCCCTGCTCACCTTCCCAAACCAGCCACTCCCGATCTCTTGCAGGTAGCTGAGGTGCTGTCGGCTAAGGCCCAGGGGGGTGGTCATGTCTGGGGAGGGGGAGGGGGAGGCCCCTAAGCCTCTCTTCCCCCCAGCTGCTACCCCCCCCCCCCCCCCCCCCGCACTCAGTGGTTAACTCCAGTCAAAGCAGACACCAGTCTCTTTTCATTGGCTACCTCCCGCATTCCATGACAGGACCTCAGCCTCCTCATTGGCTGCCCACAACATTCCAGCAGCCAATCAGTCTTTCCCTTTGGCATCCCAAGCTCCTATGACTTGGTTTCAGCCTTCCATTGGCTGCCTCTGAGATTGAGATCTAGGCTGATCTCACCATCCCTTGCCCCACAAGAATCCCCAAATCTGGTTTTGGATTAAGCAATGGCTTCCACCAAAATGATATCTGTCTGTCTCTATAGGCTACTTCCATGAGTCTAGGGTTCCCACCTCTACCTTTCATGACTCAGGTCCCTGGCCCCAGAAGGGAAGACGGTCAGTGCCATCTGTCCTGCCTCCCTGAGACTATAGGTTCCTGGTCTGGGTGTGGGGCAGTACCTGAGTGTGAAGGCTGCGGGGCAGGCATTGGCAGGGAGACCTCAGCCAGCGGGAGGATGTAGACATCCGGCAGCGACTGTGAGGAGGAGGTCTCCTCCGCAGGGGGCGTGTACTCCCCGGAGCAGTCCTCCCCTTCAGGGTTCTCAAACTCCTGGGGCCAGGGAGGTGAGGAGCAGAGCAGAGGGCTGAGAGACACCCTGGCCTCCTCCCCTTAAGTGTGTTGCCCCGTGGTATTCATACAGTCCTCCAGCCCAGCCCAAGTTCCACCCCGGTTTCCAGATCCCAAGGCTCCAGGTCTTGGCGCCATTACTTCAGGCCAGAGTGAGCTCTGATTTGCTGCCCCTCCTCCCTGGACACCTGGGTTGGGGGAAAACAGGTTAGCTCCTCAGGCACCTCACCTTGAAACCGACATCACCCCTTTTGCAGCACAGACAGGTGAGGAGGAGGAAGATGAAGGCCAATAGGCCAGAGCAGGAAATGAGGACCACAGCGTAGGGAGGGGCCAGAGGGGCCCGGCCTAAGGCGAATCCATCTGTGGGCACAAGGCTGGGCTGGGGTCCCGGCTTCAAGCCCCTGGCTTCTGCACTCCGTGACCCTCCCATCCTGGTCAGTCTTGGACTACAGTTGCCAGGATACTCTGAAGCCAGGGGGCCCCTGGCAGGGGAACCAGATGGCCCAGGGCCTTGTGGGAGTTGTAGTTTGCGGCCTTCCCAGGTGGTCGGGCTGGGGGTGGGGTTCTTCCTCTCACCAAAGCTGGGACCCCCCCACACACACACCGCATTCCCTCATCCCAGACATTAAAGAATTCGGATGCAGGTTGAGGGAAGGAGTACTAGTGGGGCCTGGGGCCCTCAGCATTTAAAATGCGCTCCCATGGGCAGATTCATCACCCCGATACCCCAACTGCAGACTGGGGGAACATTCTTGCCCCATGCGGCCCCCCTCACCGCCGCCAATCAGGGAATGCTGAGACCTGTCTCTTTTCTAGACGCTTGGAGCCCAGGCCTGTCGTCTTACCCCAGCCCCATCCCCTAAGAAGGGACACACTGCAAGCCCTGGGTCTCTTCCAAAGCCAGCCAGCATCGGTGTTGCGCTCCCCTTAGAAATAGTGTTGCTCCCCTCTGTCCCCAGCCTCCCAGAGGCCCAGCCTTCCCCGGCTCCCTGCACACACCGGCGCACACACATGCGTGCACACAAACACACAGGTTGCCAGACAGGCCCCCTTCCCAGCCCAACCCCCAGCCTGCCTTCCCCAGGCCTGGTCGACACAGGCACCCGTCCCCGCGGCTCTCAGGCCCAGCTCGGCGGTGCTGAGACACGCACAGGTGACGGATCGGGAGGCCCGCAGACAGGGCCCCGCAGCAGCGGGGCCGCGGTTGGCGTGGGGGCCCTGGACAGACGGATGGCCGGACAAACTCACCGGGATGGGCCGGAGACGCCAGGCAGCCGGAGGCGGAGACGGCCGCGAGGAGGATGAGGGCGCCTGGGGCAGGCATCTTGTCGAGGATGGAAGGGAGGTGGAGGTGGTGGCGGCTGGGGAGGAGGGGGCGGGCCCTCAGCCCCCGGCCATGGGGACCCGCACGACCCTGACCTCCCCCCAGCCCAAGAGAGGGGCGGGAGACGCAGGACGGGGGAGGGAGGGGCTGCTTGCTGGTTCAGGTACCCCCCTCCCCCTCTTCGCAGGGACAGACTGATGGAGGGATGGAAAGGCGGACAGAGGAGAGGAGCTGGGCAGCCGGGGTGGCTGGGGTTGGGGGGAGAGGGTAAGATGGGGGGCGAGAATGAGGGCCCCGCCCCCGAGGACAGCCGGGATTGGAGGAGCAGAGAGCCTGTCAGAGGAAGGGTGGGAGGAGGGAGGAATGAGGGAGGAGGGAGTGTTGTCATGGCAACTGGCTCCCGGTAGCATTAGCTGCCAGGAGGGAGGGGAGAGACGGGAGGGGGAGGGACAGGCAGGACCGGCAGACCCTTGGGTGTGTGTGTGGGGGTGCAGAGTCCCCAGTGCCTGGCCATGACACCACTGTGACATACCATGGCACGGACATGTGTGCTACATGCCAAGATGCAGGTGTCAAGCGCACGCAGCCCACGCAGAGCTGACACATGTCGCAGGGACCCTCGAAGACAAGCACATCACATACAAAGGTGGACAGCCATCAGCAGACGGGGACACGTCCCCGTCACACACAAAGACGCAGGGACAGGCCACACCAAAAACACACAGGAAGGTTGCACCGGGCCATGCAGGGTCGTCAAAGCCTCACAAAGATACACACACACCACAGGCAAAGTCAGTCCCCAAAGCCACAGACAGGCGCCAGACAAAGATCTACCCGGACACCACAGTGACACGCTGAGGCAGAGTCACAAACAGGCAAATGGGTGACAAAGAACACTCAGCAATGCAAGTGTTACATACGTGCCCATCACATAGGTATAGGGACATCTCAGCATAGACACACAGACACATGTCACATGCAGGTGTGCAGACAGGCACATCATACATGCAAGGGCACACAACACACACATGCTTGTGTATGGTCACAGAGAGGACACACATGACGCACACTTCACTCCTCGGATACAGATTCATCACATATGTAGATGCCCCCCCCACAAAGCTACACAACTCATACAAAAATACACAAATACATGACACTCACCCATCCAGACACATTACACACAAATACACCCAGTCACACACCCTGCCCATAAACACACAACCTGAAACACAGACCTGGAACAACACAGACCTAATAGGCTTGGACAACCGCATTGCAAAAACACAATACACACTTCGCACAAGGTTACCAAGGCTATGGAGACTCCTTCCCCCACTAGCCACACATCACATACATAAGCACACACAGGCACACACGACACACCAAGAGCACACACAGACAGGCAGCACCAGGAGGTTCACAGACATTGCACAACCATGACACTTGCCTCGTAACAAAAGATACATGATCACCGTTTATTTTATTTATTTATTCTTCTGAGTGTTTGCGCTGCGCCAGGCGTTGCTCTCAGCGCTTTATACTTTTACCTTTTAATTCTTCTCACAGCCCTTAGAGTTGGGTACTTTTATCAAGCCCATTGTACAAGGAGGAAACTGAGGCACAGCCAGGGCAGTCACCTGCTCCAAGGCACACAGCCCGGAAGGAGCAGAACTAGGACTGGAACCCGGGCAGGGACAGCGACACATCAGACACGGACACACAAACACGCGCGCGTGCCAGGCTGCCGTCTAGAGGGTCCCCCCGCACCCAGAGCTGAAGACACACCCGGAAGCGCGGGCTCCCGCCCTCGGCGCAGATGTCTCCATCGCTCGGCGGCACCTGCGACGCGTCCCCTTGGCGACCCGTGGCGCGGCGACCCAGACCCCGCCCCGCGCGCCCCCCAAGCTCCAGCCTCTGCGCGGCCCGGGCAGCGCCCAGCGCGCAGCCGTGGCGCACGGGAACCCCCGCGGGAGGAGCTGCCTCGCGGGGACTCCGGTCCGGAAAACTGAGGCAGGTTCGCCGCGGGAGGCAGAGGGTGCTCGGCCCGGCTGCAGAACGCGGGCGTGAGGTGACGAGGCGGGGTGGGGGGCCAGGGACAGTGCAGGCAGCTGGCCCGCGGCTGAAGGACACTGAGCCCCGCCGAGCTAAGCGCGGGGGAGGTGCGGTACCGTGCGGAGGCTCGTGGGAAATGTAGTCCTAGCTCCTCCAGGCGGGAACTCCTAGTTGGGCATCTCGAGGAGGAGGAAGAGGCTGGATGAGGCTCGCAGGGGCCAGGCTTCCTCTGCCTGGATCTTCAGGAATGATGAGGGCCGCCGGGGTGGTGGCGCACGCCTGTAATCCCAAGAGGATCACCAAGAGTTCGAGCCCCACCTGGGCTACATAGTGAATTCAAGACCAGCCTGAACTACATAGCGAGACCCTGTCTCAAACAAAACAAAACAAAATTTTTAAAAAGCTGTTAAAATATGGCTTCAGACCGGGCACAATGGTCTAGCCTGTCATCCTGGCTACTCAGGAGGCTGAGGCAGGAGGATCCAAAGTTCCTGGGTAGCTTGGGCAACTGAGTGACTTAGCAAGACTTTGTCTCAAAATAAAAAAAAATAATGGGCCGGGGATGTAGCTCAGTGGTGCCGCCGCCTGCCTCGCAAGCACAGGGTCCCGAGTTCGATCCCCGGTACCTAAATAAATAAATTAATTAATTAAACAAAAATAAATAAAATAAAAAGGGTTGGTACAGTGGCTCAGTGCCTGGCTAGCATGATGGGGGCCTGGCTTGTGTCTTCAGCACAGCAAAAAACAAAAACTACAACAACAAAGTGGCTTTAGGATCTGTTTGGGGGCAACTGTGCTGGTCTCGATGATGGTTTGGCACTGGGCCAAGGGTGAAAGAAGTTTCTGGAATGCTTATCAGACTGGTGGGGACCAGTGGTGGGCACCATCCGGGGTCCCCAGGGTCAGTCTGGGAGAGCAGCCTCTCTGGACCCTTGCAGCTCAGGATGTCAACATAATGGCTGTGTGCTGTGGTTGGAACCTGTAGTCCCAGCTACTGGAGAAGCTGCAGCAGGAGGACCATTTGACCCCGGGCAATCTGAGCAACAAACATAGCAAGACCTCGCCTCAAAAAAGAAAGAAAGAAGATGTCAAAATATCACAAAATAAGGAACACGATTAATACGATCCCTTTTCTGTACAGAACCTCCTGTGGGTCCCTTGTTGCTCAGAATAGAGGCAAAGTGTTCACCAGGCCCACGAGACCCTACCATGGCACCCACCCCTTCCTCCTGCCTGCTTTTCCACTGCACCCCTCTGGCCACACCATCCCCTGGATATTCTGACCACCATGCCAGCACAGGTGCCCCAGGGCCTTTGCACTTGCCATTCTCAATACCAAGTGCCATTGCTGGTTGTCCACCTGCTTTGTCCTCCTGTCCCTCCTGGTGGTTGTCCTCCCTACTAGAGCCCTGTGAAGGCACAGAACTGTCTGCCTCCTCACTCTTCCCACTGCCTGGAACACAGTAGGTGCCCAATAAATGTTTGCTGAAGGAAAAAACCAGAAGTCGTTTCCTGTGGACAGATTTGCAGCCTGGTCGAAGTCAGGCCCCTTCCCTATCGTTGAGTGGAGCAGGGCCAGGGTTACAGGAATTTCCACACAGGGCATCCTCTGGGTGGGATGTGTGGGGAGCTGGGGTACTCAAGGCTGGGGTGGGAGGTGCAGGCATGCGAGACCCTGAGGTTTGAAACAGCAGGACATTCAAGAGACTTCCCTCCACCCACGTGCTCTGGGGACAAACCTCATGGTCCCTGCGGTGCCTGGATGCTTCACACACCCCCACGCACCCCACAGCCAGCTCTGCTGCTCACATTTCCCAGGCTCTGATCACCTCTGTCCCGCCAGCATCTGTGGCCCCTTCCCTGGGCCCTGGCCCCCTACCCTGTCTCTTGTTTGGAAGCCTCGTTTGTCCCTAGGTGTCTCACGGATGTCCTAGGCCATCTAACTGGGGTGAAAACCTGAGTCCTCATGCCCCACAAAGCCCTAGAAGACCTACCCTTCGATGCTTTGTTTTGCTTGGAGTTTTTGTTTGTTTGTTTGTTTTTGAGACAGAGTCTTGTTTTGTAGTCCAGGCTGGCCTTGAGCTCACTATGTAGCCCAGGCTGGCCTCAGACTCTCAGTGATCCTCCTGCCTCAGCCTCCTGAATGCTGGGATTACAGGCAAGTGACAGCACGCCCGGCTTTGATGTCCTATTTTGAACATGGTTAAGCTTCGTGATGATCAAACATGGTAGTTGCCATATCCATCATCACAGGCATTTATCATTTCTTTGCAATGATTCTTTTGTGATTCGAATTCCTCCTCCCTGTTAGCTATTTTGCAATCTGCACTGTGTGAGTGTTGGCTGTAGACTAGGACACCAAGCCTTGTTCATCCTCCCCAACATTGACTTGTTTCCCAGTGACTGGCATCTCCCTTCCCACTCGGGATTTTCAAGATTCCACCTGCCAGTGAGATCACACGGTTTCTGCCTCTCCGTGCCTCACGTAATGTCTTCTAGGTTCGTGCACACTGTGGAGAGAATTTCCTGTTTGTTTGCTTGCTCCATGGCTGAATAGTATCCATTGTAGACATCGCCACGTTTTCTTTATCCATTCACCTGTGATGAGCACCCAGGGCGTCTGCATAGCTCGGCTGGTGTGAACAGGGGAGGGCAGCCACCTCTCCAGCCCACTGATCTCGGTTCCTGTAGGTGGCAACTCAGGCTAGGGATTGCTGCGTCTGCCTGCCGTGCTTTTGTTTGTGTCTTTTGAGACAGGGTCTCACTAAGTCACTCTGGCTGGCCTTGAACTTGCAGCGATCCTCCTGCTTCAGGCTTCTGCATGCTGGGATTACTGGTGTGCACCACTGTGCTGGGCCTTGAGTCGAACTTATCTAGAGAGATTGGGGCAGATCTGTCTGCAGAGTCTGAAGCCATGCCCATATCACACAGAGATTCTCTGTCATTGTTTACTTACTTGTCTTTGATCATTATTTGTGTAGAAGCCCTAAAAAATGGGAAGCCACTCCAGTTTTATCCATAGGGGATGCATTAATGAAAAGGATGCTTCCGCTCCCACAGAACATTATGCAGGCATTGAAAAGAATGCGGAAGGCCTGAGGATGTAGCTCGATGGCCTCATGCCTGCCTGACAAGTACAAGGCCCTGAGTTTGATCCCTGGTACCCCACACACACACAAAAAAAAAAGAATGAGGAAGGGCCAGGGATGTAGCTCAGAGGTGCAGCACCTGCCAGGCAAGCACAAGGCCCTGAGTTTGATCCCCAGTATGGAAAAAAATAATAATAAAGAATGAGGAAGCTAGGAGTGGTGGCACATACCTGTGATCCCAGCACTCTGGGAGGCTGAGGCAGGAGGATCATAAGTTTGAGCCCAGTCTGGAAAATTTGGTGACTTAGCAAGACCCTGTCTCAAAAAACAAACAAACAGGGGTCAGGGATTTAGCTCAGTGGCACTGTGCCTGCCTCGAAAGCGCAAGGTCCTGAGTTTGATCCCCAGTATAAAAAAACCAAAAACCAAAAAACCCAGAGTAATGAGGACCTGCTCTTTGCTGGGGCAGAAAGAGCTTGAAGGTTGCTGAGTAAAAACAAGTTCCAGGTGCAAGGAAGTGAGGGCCTGTGATGCAGCCTGGCTCTCTAACCTGCTGTTTCAGTGGATGATGCTGTCCCTTATTATCTCTCAGTGACCAGAGGGCACTAATTAAATTGATTAATTAATTAAAGGCATCAGTTTCTCTTAAGGACCTAATCACATCTTAACAGCCTTACCTCCCAACGGCACCCAGGGCAATCAGGCTTCAGCAGGTGTCTGGGGGGAGCCGCACTTCATTTACTGCTCTCACTGGCCCGGTAGATCCCTGCTGAACCAACCAATCTCGTGTTCTCCCGCTATTTAGGGTAAACAACTCCTGCATCCTGGAAGCTCTCATGCTTGAGACCACCCAACTCTGCTTAAGGGGCTCCTAGTCTGAGGTCCAGGGACCCCCAAAAGGTTTGAGGGTAAATTTCATGGAGTTCATGGACTTGGATTAAAAAAAATAATACCATATCCTTCCTTTCATTAGCCTCTAGGTGATATCTAGCAATTTTTTTCCTATTTGTTTGTTGCTGCTGCTTTTGATTTTCTGAGAGAAGGTCTCACTATGTAATCCAGGCTGTCCTTGAACTCACAGCACTCCGCCTGCCTCAGCCTCCCAAGTGCTGGGATTACAGGCCTGTGCTGCCTGCCATCCCCTTCCTGAGAAAACACCTTTTTTTTTTTTGGTACTGGGGATCGAATTCAGGACCTTGCACTGCCCAGAACCACTGAGCTAAATCCTCCGCCCAAGAAAACAACTTTTGAGATTGGCTTTCCTTTTGTTTGTTTCTTCTTCTTCTTCTTTTTTTTTCACAGTACTGGGCATTGAACTCAGGACCTTGCACTTACAAGGCAGACACGGTGCCACTGAACTAAATCCCTGGCCTAGCTTTCTCTTTGAAAAACAGTCATTTCTATGGATTGATTTTGGACAAGCTAACATTTAACTTTACAGAGTGGGGTCCTCAGTCAACAGTATCTTCCTCAGAGTGAAGGCTATCAAGTCCTGCCCCATGTGCTAGTTCCTGCCTGGTTTTAATAAAGTTTTCTTGCAACACAGCCATGCACTTTCATTTATGTTTTGTCTGTGGTGATTTTTTCACACCCAAAGCAGAGTTGAGTACCTGTGACAAGGACCATATGGCTGCCAAGCCCAAAATATTTAGTCAGTCATCCCTTTACAGAAAAAAAGAATTATTTGGTATGAGGTTCAGGTGACCTTTGGGTGGCCTTGGCAGATAGTGGCTTAGAGCTGTATTGTCCAGTATAGCAGCCACAAGTCCCTTGAATATTTATCTATCTATCAATTTATTTTTTATCAGTACTGGAGATTCAGCCTTCACACTGAACTACCTCTCCATTCCTGTGGGGTTTTTTTTTCTTTTTAAATTATGAAAAACATTCTTATTAGGTCATTAAGTTGCCCCATCTGGGTTTGAATTTATAATCCTCTTGCCTCAGTCTCTAATTGACTATGTAAATTTAATTCAAATGAAATTAAATTTTAAAATTCAGTTTCTTGACAGGTGTGGTGGCACACACCTGTAATCCCAGCCTTTAGGAGGCTGAGGCAAGAGCATCACTGTGAGTTTGAGGCCAGCCTGGGAGACATAGTGAGTTCAAGGCCAGTCTAAGGACATAGTGAGAACCTGTCTCAAAAACCCAAAACAAAACAAAACAAAAAACAGTTTCTGACTTGCACTGTCCATATTTCAAGTGCTTGGTTAGCCCCATGGGGATGGAGACTTCTGCAGAGTCCAACTCCAGAGCACTCCCAGTGTTTCTCTTGGGCTACCTGACACAGTCACAGTGAAAGACCCATTGTTAGGCTCACCTCCCAAGTTCAGATCATCTTGCTCAACAGGGTCTACTGGCCTGCTGCAGAAATCTGTCTCCCCTATCCACTCCTTCAAGGCACGCCTTCCCCAAACCTGGCCACAAAACAACCCTGGCTCATTCATTTTTTGTCTTGATCCCAGTGTGAACTGAGCTCTGCTGGGCGGTTCTTCTGTTCACTCCTCTGAGGGGCCTGGTTGTGACTGGGCCTGGATTTTACACCATGGCTTTACTTGCACACCTGGTGTCCTGGGGAATAGCTGGAAGCTGGCCCAGGTCTCTGTCTGTGTGGTCTTCCCGAGTGGCTGTTTGGATCCTGAGAGGGGGTGATGCAGAAGTCAAGCCCCTGTGTATATGTGCTTAATAATGTCCCACGGGCCAAGCCCAGGGTCCCTGTGGAGGGGACACCACAGGGTGTAAACATCTGGAGGGGTGGATTCCTGGGATCATCACAGGGATCACGAAGCAAGAAGTTGAGCAGCCCTCCCTGAATTCCCACAGGCTCTCTCAGTCCCTTCATGGGTTCTGAGCAGCCACATCCCAGACATACAGGTCTTCAACCTGGCTAAGGTGCAGTGTTTACAAGGTTGGAGAATGAACAGTTGGATCCTGGGGCAGCTCTCTCGGGCCCCTTCTCTTCCCTCCAGCAAGATTCAAAGGGGCTCAAGCTGGCATGGTGCTGTATGCCTGTAACCCCAGCACCGTTGGAGGCTGAGATAATTTAGTGAGACCCCGGTTCAGAATAAAAAATAAAAAGGGCTGGGGATGTAGCTAGTGTGAAGGCCCTGGGCTCATCCACAGTACTGAAAAATAAAAATTTTTAAGGGGCTCTGCACAACTCTTCTCTTACTCCCTGGATGGAGGTGTTCTGTGTGTCTGTGGTCGGATGTGGACAGGGCTGTGGCGGTCAGAAGGCTTGGCCAAGGCCAAAGGGTCTACATGCACACTGGCCTGGCCATCGAACTGCCTGCACTTCCCCAAAGCAGGTGACCTGGGACGCCAAGGATGACTGTGACCCTAAGTCACTCACTGTGGCTGCAAGCATATTCCTGTGTTTCCTGTCTCAGAAGAGAAGGCACAGTCCAGAGATGTGACCACTGGAGAGTAGGGACTATCTGGAAGGCTGCCCACTGCTGTCTGGGACAGAGGTCATGTATGGTTAAAATAACTGAATAGCTGGGCATGGTGGTGCACGCCTGTAATCTCAGCAGTCAGGAGACTGAGGCAGGAGGATTGCTGCCACGGGAGGATAAGGCCAGCCTGGGCTACATAATGAGTTCAAGGCCAGCATGAACTACAAAGGGAGACCCTGGCTCAAAGAACCAAAACAGTAATAATAATAATAATAATAATGATAATACCTGAACATCATTTGAGCACGGTGGCACACACCTGCCCTTCCAGCACTTTAGGAGGCTGAGGCAGGAGGACTGCTAGAGTTTAAGCCCAGTCTGGGTAACTTAGTGAGATCCTGTCACAAAGTTTAAAAAGGAAAAGGGCTGTGATATGGCTCATAGTGAAGGCTCCAGTTTCAACCCTCAATACCACAAAGAACAAAAGGAAAAAAAAGAAAACCAAAGACCCAAGTATCAACATCCCCGTGTGTGGTTGATGCTCTGACCCACCTGTCAAAGCTGTGGCTGAGATGTCCCCACTAACAGTGTCATCCGTGACAGCTGCTAGAGGCCACACCACCCTGTTCCCGTCAACCTGGCTGCCCTTCATGCACCCATCTGCTAGTCCCAGCATCACCTTCTGCCTTTGTGCTCCTGTGTTTGCACATCTGCTGTTAATCTAAACGAGACACTGAACCTCACACTCACTGAAGGCAGAGAATAAAGATGGGGTTTCATTGTGTCTCTAGCAGAGAGGAGAAAGAGCAGCGAGCATGCTGATAATTCCCTGTGGGGTTCACAAAGGCAGCTTCTAAGTCGGCCTTTGGAATTCAGAGCTGCTAGTTATCATACAATCACAACCTTTGAGAAGTCAAGGTCACAGTGACCTTGGGGAGGTGGGATGAGAACCTGGGATTCAGAGAGTAGGGCTGGGAATGTCCTTTCCTTAAAAAAAAACTTGGATGAGGGCCGGGGATTTAGCTCAGTGGCACTGCGCCTGCCTCACAAGAACAAGGTCCTGAGTTCGATCCCTCGTACCAAAAAAACAAAACAAACTTGGATGCTGGATAATTGGTGTATCTACTTGGAACTAATTCATCAATCTGTACACTTCTAAGATGTGTGCTTGAGCTGGCTGTAGTGGCACACACATGAACTGGAGCACCCAGGAGGATCGCTGCAAGTTTGAGGGCAGCCTGGACTATAGAGTGATTTCAAGGCCAGCCTGAACTATAGTGAGACCCTGTCTCAAAAGAATAAAAGGAGCCAGGGATTTAGCTCAGTGGTTCCACCGCCTGGCTCATAAGCACAAGGTCCAGAGTTCCATCCCCAGTACCATAAATAAGTAAATAAATAAGTAAATGGAAACAAAACAATTCATGGGACAGCACCGTTGTGAAAAATGACACAATCGGCTGTGGCATTTTTTTGGTTTTCTTGTTTATTTTGTTTTTTTGTTTTTGGCACTGGGGATCGAACTCAAGTCCTTGCACTTGTGGGGCAGGTGGTGGAACCACTAAGCTAAATCCCCGGCCAGACACAATCAGTTTTTATTGAAACAAGGGTGATAATTTTATGATGTGTGTGTGTGTGTGTGTGTGTGTGTGTGTGTGTGATGTTGGAGATTGAACCCAGGGCCTTTGTACTAAGCTACATCCCCAGGCCTTTAAAAATTTTTTATTTATATTCCCCAGGCTGGGCTCCAACTTGTGATCCTCCTGTTTCAGCCTCCCAGAATGTAGGAATGACAGGCTTGCCACACCCAGCTATATTTACACTTCTATGGCATTTTCCCTGTGAATACTGCGTGTTTTCCTAAGTGATTTTTTCTTTTTTTTGGAGATAGGATCTAGCTATGTAGCCCAGGTTGGCCTTGAACTCACAGCAATCCTCCTGCCTTAGCCTCCTGAGTGCTGGGATTACAGGGATGTGCCACTACACTAAGATACCTGAGTGATTTGGTTTTGCCACTTGCCTTTGTCACTTCATCTGAGTTGGGAACTCACTTGTCCCCGGCACCACCTGGGAGTCCTCAACTGCTGCGCCCTATGTCACGGGGTGCTGTGACCTGGCTTAATCATTACCTGGTGGCCTCAGGGAGTGTCCAGTGCCTTTGCCCAATGAGCAGCACTGCAGTGAACATCCGTGGGTTCATGGTCAAGTATGAACCCAGGGAGAGTCCGAGACGTGGAAATTCCGTCATCCTCTTTTGTAATTGTCAGTTTTGCATCTTGAGCCAAGGTCACTTTTATCTGTGTGGAAGGGTGGGCAGGAGTCATTTCATTTTCAAAAATAGGCTGCGGACAAGCTCAGGGTAAAGGCCCTGGGTTCAATCCTCAGTACAGGGGTCGGAAGGGAGAAAGAAAGGAAAAAAGTGACTTCTAAGAATGCAATTTTCACCCCACTTTCTGAGAAGCGGTGGGGGAGCCTTTGTCTGATGAAGCCCCTGGGTGGCCTGGTCTTGTCTTGGGTGCCCGTCTCAGGTCTGAGGACAGAGTGCAGGTCCCCAACTTCCTCTCCAGCCCTCAGTGGTTCTGCAGGGCGTGAGGCTCAGAACGGAGGAGCCTGGGGCTGTGTCTCCCTCGGGCCCCACAGAGGAGCAGCCAACAGCAGCACACTGCCTTCTTGTCCCCCCAACCCCACTGCTCCCTCCATCCTGAAATCCTTTCCCCAAGTGTTTGTTTGTTTGTTTGTTTATTGAGACAGGGCCAGGCTATGTAGCCCAGGCTGGATCCTAGGTAGCCATGGATCTTCCTGCCTCAGCCTCTTGAGTGCTGGGATTACAGGCGTGCTCCACCACACCCAGCTTCTTGTGGTTTTATTTGCATATCATTAATGACTAACCATATTGTGCTGTACACGGTGTGATCAAAATGTACAGTGAAAGTTTAGATTTTTAAAAAAAATGTATTACAGTAAAAGACACATGGCCATTATTCTCTCTCACAATCTCCCCCTCGCTTGAGCATACTTACCCCTGGGTTCTTGCCACTTTCTGACGAAGTTCTAGAAGTGCTCGCTCATGAGTGTCTTGGCGAGGGGTGATAAAAAAATTATGGTGAATGCTGTTGTGAATGCCACCCAGTGGGAAGGCAGGCTGTGTCCTCCTCTCCACCTTATTCACTGGATCTGGCACCGTGACTTTTACCTAAGTCAAAAGGACCATGAACGGGAAAGGTTTCGAATCGATTCAGGACGTTGAGGCAGCCATGACAACCAGGCATGGGTTATCTTTCCTTCCTTAGGAGCCATTTCTGTCCTTCCAAAGTCTGAGGAAAGTAGAATAAGTGCTGGTTTCTTCTCATGCATTTCATTCCATTCGTTTAATTATCAAGCAATGAATCATTGTGGGGCACTATTTTAATATTAGTTTCCTATTGATGCCCTAACAAATTACACAGACTTTGTGGCTTAAAACACATATCCAACCCCTTGGAGTTCAGGGCCCAGATGCCTCACAGGTCAGTTTTGCCCCAGGAGGACACGAGCTCACAGGTTCTGGTCGGGACCTGGACCAGAGTCCACACTGCGCACGGACAGCGGCCCGTCTGGGTCTAGGCTTGAGAGGACCTGGGCAGGGGGATGGTGGGAGCAGCATGGGGGTCCAGGTGCTCGACGCGTCTGAGAGGGCAGACGAGAGATGACTTGGAGAAAACCCAGCAGCTGGGTCACTGGCTCACGCCTGCGGCCCCAGCACTCTGAGAGGCTGAGGCAGGAGGACTAAGTCCAAGTCCTGCCTAGGTGACTTCAAAAAAAGGGCTGGAGGGGCCGAGGATTTAGCTCAGTGGTTCCGGCGCCTGCTGTGCAAGCGCGAGGTCCCAAGTTCGATCCCCTGTACCAAAAACAAAAACCAAAGCAAGCAAGCAAGCAAAAAAAAAAAAGGGCTGGGGATGTAGCTCAGGGGGAAGACCCTGGGTTCGATCCCCGGTGCAACAAAACAGAACAAGCAGGTGTCCTGTTGGTTCTAAGAGAGAAACTTGAAGTCCATCTCCAAACATAGAGTAATGCTACAGAGCTGGCACTGGTGGTCACTCCGATTTGATCAGCCGGTCTTGTCCACACGCACTGATTGCAACATGGGTTAGCGAAAAGGTAGGAAAAAAATGTTTAAGGAGATGCAGATGGGCCTGGTGGCACTCGCCTGAAACCCCAGCCCTCAGAAGGCTGAAGCAGGAGGATTGCTGTAAATTCAAGCTCAGCCTGGGCTACATAGCAAGAGGCTGTCTCAAAAAACAAAAAAAAATGAACCAGAATGTTTCCTCTGTCCTGCAGGCTGGCTCACTTTGTAACCAAAGGAAAACCTAAGTAAACCTCTGCAGCTTCAGTCGCTTCCCTTGACTTCACACATCACTGGTCGGTCCAGAGGTCACTCGGTGCCTCCTTATCTCTGCCAGATCCCTGTAGGTCCCGGAAGAAGCTGCTTCCGGGGTTGAAACTGCCCTCGGTGAAAGTGGCTGTCACTATCTTTCCCTGGTCGTGAAGGTGGCCTCTCTATCTTAATGATTAACTACAGGTTTCCAGATTCCAGGGTAACGGACTTAGCAGACTGGGCCGTGAGACTCTAATCTGTGACTCCCACCCCAGATAACAGCAACCAGCGCCCCAGAAGAGTCAAGGCTGCCACCCCCGCACCCTGGGCCACCTGTCTCAGGTGTGCCTGGATCCCGGTCTGAACTGCACTTTGTCCCCAGACAAGGCCAGGGACTCCTCCTCTTCGCTGCTTTGCCTGCTCCCCAAGGATGTCTTCCCCCCAGAGTTTGCCATTTCTCATGGCAAAAAACCAACCAGTACTCCGTGAGTATTTGGCCAGATTCCCAGCAAGGCACACATATTCTGTTTGGTTGTTGAGTTTCTTTGGTCCCTTTTAATTGAAGCAGGTGCCTGGAGGGCTTTATTTGTTTGTTTTGGGGTGTTTTTTGGAGACAGGGTTTCACTATGTAGCCCAGGCTGACCTCAAACTTGAGGTGATTCTCCTGCCTCAGCCTTCTGAGTGATGGAATTACAGCTGTGTGTCACCATGCCCAGCTCTGTATTTGCATTATAAAAATCCATCCATCCATTTTTCAGTCAGGTTTATGAAAGTGTGATTTACATATAATCATACACTAATTCCATACAAAATTCACATTTTAAAAATACACAGTTTGAAGCTGAGTGTGGTAGCATATACCTGACATCCCAGCACTTGGGAGTCAGAGGCAGGAGGATTGCCACAAGTTTGAGGCTGACCTGGGCTACAAAGCAAGACACTGTCTCAAAATAATAATAATAATATGAAATTATTCATTTTTAAATGCTCAGTTCAGCCGAGTGTGGTGGCGCATGTTTGTAATCCCAGCGCTCAGGAGGCTGAGGCAGGAAGATAGCTGCAAGTTGGAGGACAGCCTGGGCTACATAGTGAGTTCGAGGGCAGCCTGAAATATATAGTAAGACTGTCTCAAAAATACAGAAAGAAGGGGCCGGGGATTTAGTTCAGTGGTTCTGCCACTTGCCTCGAAAGTGCATGGAGCCGAGTTCGATACCCAGTACCCCCCCCCAAAAAAAAAGAAAGAAAGAAAGAAAAGAAAAGACAGTTCAACTTTTGAAGTCTACAATTCAATGAGTTTGTTTTCACTGCTTTACTTAAACTTCGTTGGAGGTGTTGTTAGTATACAATAAACAGTACATATTAAAAGCAAGTAATTTGGTAAGGTGTTTTTTGTTGTTGCTTTTTTGTTTTCTAGTACTGCAGGTAGAACTCAGGACCTTTGTACTGAGCTATATCCACAGCTCTTTTTAATTTTTTTTTTTTTTTTTTTGGTACTGGGGATCGAACTCAGGACCTTGCGCTTTTGAGGCAGGTGGTGGCACCACTGAGCTAAATCCCCAGCCCTTCTTTTTTAATTTTTGAGACCGGATCTCACTAAATGATGAAGTGGTCCAGGTTGGGCTGTGGTCCTCCTGCCTCAGCCTCCTGAGTGGTAGGCTGACAAGCATGCGCCACCATGCCCAGCTACAATTCACTAAGTGCTGACTCACGTCTAGGCCTGTGAAGCCATCATCGCCATTGAGGCAGTAAACATATCCATCCCCCTGAAAGGCTCTGGCCCCGTTTGTGATTTCTCCTCCCCATTCCACCCCTCGGGACGAGTCCCATTCACAGCTTCCTGTCATGGAGAGTGCTCCAGGCCCTGGGCTCCAGGGCTCAGCAGGGTGACTGGGAGACATCTGCTTATTTCTGTATTTTTGTGCTCCAAGGTTCACCCTCACCTGCCCTCAGGGTTCTGTCTGCTGCTGCTGAACCTGTGGATGGGCATGGGGTTCACTTCCAGTGTTTGGTTTCAACAAACAAAGCGGCAGTGGCCAAGCTTTTGTTTCTCTGGGTAAACATGCATGAGGGAGACTTGGGGCGCGTGTTGACCTGAGGAAAAGCCGAGACACGCTGTCTCCCAGGTGGCTGCTCTGCATACCCCCTGCAGCCCCAGGAGTTCCAGCCACTCCAGGTCCTGGCAGGGCCTGGCCATCCGGAAGGGTGGATCTAACTTCGGCTGCATCTCAGAGCCAGTCACTTTACCACTGCCCCTTCCGCAGGCACCAAGGTGACTACAGCACAGGCTCTGTTCACCACTGTCTTTTTAGGTATTTAATTTTGGTTTTTTGAGACAGGGTCTTGCTATGGAGCACAGGCTGGCCTCAAACTCACAGTGATCCTTCTGCCTCAGCCTCCCAAGTGCTGAGATGACAGGCCTGCAGTTCCTCACCCGGACTTAAGGATTTATCTTCTTAATGGTGTGAAATTTGCAAAGTGTGAAATGCACTCATCCTAAGTCAGGAGCCCTAAGAAATAGGTAACACGTGAGATCCTTCCTTCTTGGGCAAAGCCTGGGTCATTGTCCCATGTGTGTGTCCCTCCTGCGGGCTTGGTCACCTTCCTTGCAGAGTCCGTTAGCCGGGCACTGGCCCTTTGCTCTCTGGGCCTGGATTCCCAGGCTGGGCCCTGCTGGCCTCGGCACCGGCACCGGGGCAGTGAGCTCACAGTGGTGGCTGTGCCTGGTGCTGAGAGGGGTCCCTGGCCTCGGCCCCCTAGAGCCACACCATCTCCCCTCCCGAACAATCCCAAAATGTCTCTAGACATTTCCAGTGTCCCCACAGCGAGATGGGAGGTGGAGGGAGGGAGGGAGGGGAAAATTGATTGAGTCTTGGGCTAAATGAGGTTTGATTAGGTTGGAGCTCAACACTTTTGGTGTGAATTCTCCCCATTTGTTGAGGGCACTGTGGATAGAATCCCTCCTCCTAATCAATGGGGAGGGCAGACTGTCACATGTGGGCCACAGATGGAATTTCCAACTTCCTCGGCCTGAGACTGGCCTTTTTTTTTTTTTTTGGTACCAGGGATCGAACTCGGGTCCTTGCACTTGTGCAGCAGGTGGCAAAACCACTGATCTAAATCCCCGGCCCAAGACTGGCCTTTTTTCAAAAGATTTCTATCTTTCTATCCCCAGCCCCCCCAAAAAACCCAAGGGTACCCTACCACTGAGCTACACTCCCAATTCTTCCTATTTTTATTTTTATTTATTTATTTTTCCTATTTTTATTTTAAAACAGGGTCTAGCTGAATTACTAAGTTGCCCAGGCTGGGCTGGAACTTAAGATCCTCCTGCCTCAGCCTTCCAAATAGCTGAGATTACATGTATGGTATATACCACTGAGCCTGGCAGGACTGACTTTTAAAGAACTTTTTTTGGGGGGGGTACTGGGGATTGAACTAGGAACCTTGCACTTTCTAGGCAGGCGTCGGAACCACTGAGCTAAATCCCTGGCCTGAGGACTGGCTTTTGAAAGCTGTCTGTGCTGGCAGTGATGGTGCAGGCCTATAATCCTAGCACTCGGAAAGCTGAGGCAGGAAGATGGCCATAAGTTTGAGGCCAGCCTGGACTACATAGCGAGACTGTCTCCAAAAGAAAAAGCAAAAACAAAAAGCTGTCCAAGCCTGGTAGCTCAGAGGTGGAGAACTTGCCTAGCATGTGTGAAGTTCTGGTTCCATCCCTAGCACAGAATTAGAATGGAATGGAATAGGATAGAATACAATGATTCAAACTGTACTGAGCTGGGCATGTTGGTGCACACCTGTAACCCAGCACTCTGGGAGGCTGAGGCAGAAGGGTCCGGGGATTTAGCTCGGTGGTTCCACCACCTGCCTCGAAAGCCAAAGGTCCCGAGTTCGATCCCCAGTACCAAAAGAAAAAAAAAGCTTCTGCACAGGAGTTTAGCAAGTTCAAGCTCACCCTGGGCAATTTAGTGAGACCCTGTCTCAAAATAAAAAAGGGCCCGGAAATGCAGGTCGGTGTGAAGGCCCTGAGTTCAACCTCCAGTACCACCACAAACAAAACCAAAAAAGCATCCAGGAGAGGCTGCTGAGCCCTAATCCCCTGGGTGAGGACAGAGCCCGTCCCTTAATTTTTTGTGAGCTAGGAAAGTGCAAAGTCATTTTTCCTGGCGCTCCCATCACCTCTCCAGCAGCAGCCCAGGCCAGGGGGGTTCACTTCCGGGCACCACCCTGTACGCCCTGTGACCTGGACAAGAGACATCAGAGCTCTGAGTCCCCACTTCCTCCTCCCCGAGCCAGCGGGTGACCTTCAAGGGCTGATATGGCTCCCTCGCTGGGACACAGCCCAGACAACATGGAGAGCCTGACACGTGGAGAACCAGGCATGGGCCTGGATCCAGTCTCTGTCTTTGCATCATGTGAGCCTGGAGACAGCTAGGTGGCCCAGGCTGCCCTCTGTCCAGGCTTTTACATCCTTCAAAGTCTCTTTCAGATGTCTCCATCTTGGATTTTGTTTTTGAAACAGGGTCTTGTTTTTTGGTTTTTTTGGTACTAGGGATCGAACTCTGGACCTTGTGCTTTTGAGGCAGGCGGCCGAACCACTGAACTAAATCCCTGGCTCCAAGACAGGGTCTTGTTATGGAGCCCAAGCTGGGCTTGAACTTGGGGCAATCCTCCCGCCTCAGCCTCCTGAGTGCTGGTATGACAGGCCTGCTCTTGACGTCTGTAAGACTCCTCCAGATACCTAACTCCTTCAAGAGGCCACCCTGTCGGCCCCCATGCAAAACAGCCCAGGCCCTTCTCCTATCCCAAGTGTTCTGCAGAGTATTTGTCACTCCCTGACGTTGCATGTAATTCTTAGTTGCCTGTCATCTTTCTCCTGCTTGCATTTTTGGCCACTGGAACAATTAGCACAAATTTAGTGGTTTAAAACAAGTCACACGTATTTCTTATAGTTCTGGAGGGCAGAAATCCAAAATGTTTGCTGCTGTGAGGCTGAAGTCCAGGTGTGGGCTGGGCTCTCTGGGGGCCCCGGGAGCTGTCCCCCTCCCCCGCCCCACTCAGCTCTGGGCCCATCCTCCACCTCTGAAGCCAACCACAGAGGCCTTTGTCCTACCTCTCCCTTCCACACTCCAAAGCCTTTTGTGGGAACATTTAGAAGGTCTCCCCTTGTTTAGAATGTTCCACCCCACAAAATCAGAATACACATCCTTTTGAGCTGCAGGTGGGTCATTCTCCAAAATAGACCACATACTTGCTCATAGAATATGTTTAAGTAAGTGCAAAGGAATTGGAAGTTATCCCCTGTATATTATCAGATCAAAGTGTGATGAAATTGGAGATCAGTACCAAAAGAAATCACAAGAACTTTCATAAACACATGGAAATTGAACAACACACTTCTGAACAACCAATGGGTCACAGAGGAAATTAAAGAAGAAATTAGACAGTTTCTACATTTAGAGGCTCTCCCCACACTCCAAGGCCATCTCTCCATCTCCAGATCCCTAATTTAGCTGGGGGCGTGGTAGCACACACCTGTAATCTCAGGACTCCAGGAGGCTGAGGCAGGAGAATCCCATGATTGAGCCCAGCCTGGCCAATTTTGCAATTTATCCAGACCCTGTCTCAAAATAAAAAATGAAAAGGGCTGGGGATGTAGCTCTGTGTGACAGTTCTGGGTTTAATCCCCAGTACCCCAATACTTCAAAGGCCCTTTTGCAGGAGAAAGTGACATATTCACAGGACCCTGGATGGTGAGGCGGATTCCACGCTGGGCGGGTATAGGGGAGCAGGTTCTGGGGGCGCTGAAGGCGAGGAGGAAGCCAGGCCAGGAAGACAGCGGGCAGGGCCGGGATGCGAAGGAGCGGGACAGGCTCGCGGGGGGCGGGGGCGGGGCTGGCGCCAGTTCCCGACCCCGCCCCCCGCCCACCTCCTCCCCGCAGGAGCGAGAGGATGGGGGGCGGGAGGTGCCGACCGGCGAGGCGGGTTTGGCTGGTCCCGGCACCTGGGAGGAGGCCAGGGACACGGGGGACGGCGCTGGTGCAGCCTGGCCCTCAGTTGGTTCTGTCCTAGCCCTTGACCCAGAGCCCCCCTCTCGGACTCAGCAGACCAGGAGGCTGATTTTTTGTGTGTTTTTTTTGAGACGGTCTCCTATGTAGTTTAGGCTGGCCTTGAACTCACTATGTATCCCAGGCTGGCCTCGAGCTCGGCAATCCTCCTGACTCAGCCTCCCGAGTGCTGCTGGGATTACAGGGGAGCTCAACTACGCCCCGCCAGGCGGTCGACTGGACACAGATCCTTGGCCTCAGCCCCGCCGAGCCTCTGTCCCCATCTCCACCGGCCCGTGGGACCCCGCAGCGAAGCTCCGGAGCCCCTTCCCGGGGGAGGATGTGGGGCGGGGCGGGAGGGAGACGGTATCGGCCCCGCGGCGGCTCCTCTGCGATGGAGTAATCGGGGCGGAGGGCGGAGAAGGAGGTTTCTGCAACGCCGCACACCCCGCGATGGACCCGCGATTAGAGGGGAGACTGGGCAGGGAAAGCCGGCTCTGAGGTGTCAGCGGCCCGCCCGCCGCCCCGCCCCACCTGAGGTCTCCATTTCCTCTTCAGAGGGGCCCAGCCACCCCTTTCCCACACCCTTTTTCAGACCCAGGGTCTAAAAGTGCCCACGCCCGGCTCCTCCCTCGGACCCGGGGTCCAGACCTCCGTCGGGATTGCCCCTGCCCCACCCTGCACAGCTTCCAGCTCAGCCCCTTCCTGACTCAGGACTGGGGCGCCCTCCCCCAGCCCCGCCCTCTGGGAACCCAGCCTCTTAGGCAGCCGAGCTCTCCTGGTATTTGTGACAATTACCAGGTTTTAATGGAAAGGTTGGGCTCTGGAGGTGACAGTGGCCTGATTCTTTGGAAACATGACCTCATGACCCAGTGACCTCCCTTTGCCACGTCTGAGCTCCCACAGCAAAGCGCACATTCCAGGGCTGAGGAGGGGCAGGCAGGACCCAGGGAGAGGCCAGCATCCCTGCCCCCTGGTCCCCCTCCTGAGAGGAAATTCCTGCCAGCGCCACTCCAGCTTCCAGGTTTCTCTGCCCCCCATGCCTTTCCCACTCAGGCTGCTGCTCAATACCGAGCCCTCCTGTCCTTGGCCCTCCTGGGTTATGTGTCCCCCAGCCCCCAGCCTCCTCCACTGCCCTGCCCTCTACGGGGGACACCTAGCCCTGACTCCACTCCCAGATCCCAGAGCCAGCACAAAGTAGTGTACATTTCTGGCTTGCTAGCTGCTACATTTTTGGACTATATTTGTTTGTAGACAGCTTCCATGGCTGGCTTTGAACTTGCTATGAAGTGAAGCAATCCTCGTGCCTCAGCATCCTAGAGTGTAGGATTACAGGGTTGTGCAACCACACCTGGCTGCACCACAGTTTTAAAAAAGTAAAACAGACAAAATTAATTTTAGGAATATGCTTTGTTTAATCCAATCTATCCTTCATTGCAACATGCAATCAAAATCAAAATCACCCTGAGATGTTTCATTGGCTTTGTGTCTCAATTCCATGCTCAATTGGTAAAAGTACAATTGAAGTATAATCTTTTGTTTTGTTTTGTTTTATGAGACAGGGCATCACTATGTAGTTCAGGCTGGTCTTGAACTCATTATGTAGCCCCAGCTGGCCTCAAACTCATGGAGATACTCCTGCCTCAGCCTCCCAAGTGCTGGGATCACAGGTGTGCACCTCCATGCCCAGCGAAACCGAAGCATTCTCATTGGATTTCAGGGAAAAGTATTTTACACTGTTTCTTCCATTAAAGGTACATTTAAATTAATTAAAATGAAGTGAAATTAGGGCTAGGGATTTAGCTCAGTGCTGCCACTGCCTGCCTCGAAAGCACAAGGTCCTGAGTTCAATCCCCGGTACCAAAAAAAAAAAAGAAGTGAAATTGAAAAATTTTATTCCCATGGTCACTTATGCCCCATTTCTAGTGTTAAATAGCTACCGTTTTGGTGGTAGCATCTCATGAGTGGATAAATGAAATGGAATGGATGGATGGTTGGTTGGATAGGTGGGTGGATGGATGGATGGGTGGTTGATGAGTGGGTGGATAGATGTTTGGATGATATATGGTGGGTGAGTGGATGATGGATGGATAAAGAATGGATGAATATGGGCCAGGGATTTAGCTCAGTGGTTTCGCTGCCTGCTGTGCAAGCGCAAGGACCCAAGTTCAATCCCCAGTACCAAAAAAACAAAAAAGAATGGATGAATACTTGAATCAACAATGAATGGAATAAGGAATAAATCAATAAATGGGTAGAGGGATGGTGTATTGGCCAGTTTTTCGTTATTATAAAAAAATACATGAGACTGGTATTTTATAAAGAAAAAGTTGACTTTATCTCATGGTTCTAGCGGTAGACAGTGTTATACAGGCTCTAGAGGCCCCTTCCCCTGGCTCTTCACATCACTGGTAATGCCCGGGCTCTCCCCCGTCTTACTAAAGCCACCACCATTCATTCGTGGGCTCCACCTTGATGACCTCATCTAACCTAATCACTTCCCAAAGGCCTCACCTTTAAACATCACAGTCGGATTAAGTTTCCACCCTCCTAATACCAGTAATATAAAACTTTGGGGATTAAACTCCTGCGTGGTTTCCGTGAGGTCCAGGAAGAAAGCCCAGTAAAGCGCAGCAGGGCCCTGGGTGCTGAATAAACCTCAGCCCCGCCCACTGCCCCTGCCGCCTGGCCTGGGCTCCCCCTGCCGTTTCCACTCTCCCCCTCCGTTGTCCCGGATGTTCAGGGCCCTGATGGGTTTCCGTGTGGTCAGTGATTGCTGTCCATGTTCCTCCCCTCCCGCAATTCCCAGGACGTTGCCCAGGCGTCTTTGGGTCCCTTCCGGGCCCCTGTCCCCGAGTCTCCTGAGCGCCTTTTCGGCCCCCTTCCTGCTGCTCCAGACCCCGTGCACACCACGGCCCCTCGCTCACTCTGTCCCGGTGACAGCTCATCTGCCCCCAGGCACCTCCTTTGGACACTATGGTGACACAGGACAAGCCACATCCCCGTGTGGTTGACAGCAAGCAAAACGTTTAGCAAGTCAGATGGTGACAAGTGCAGTGGAAAAAGAACAGGTCAGGATGTGATGTTGGTGACAGGGCTGCGCGGGAGGTGACATGGGCGAGACTTGGGCACAGGAGGCTGCAGAGCCTCTGCGTGTCTTGGGGAATAGCGAATGCAAAGGCCTTGGGGTAGAAACGTCCAGGGCCTTGGCCTGCTCACTTGGCCAGTTCTCTGTCACTACCAGCTCTGGGGCAGCCCAGGCCCCTTGCCCTCAGCATCCCAGTGACCACACCAGGTCCTCCCGGCTCTTCCTGTCCCCGGGGGCTGCCTCCTCTTCTGCCCAGCCTCTCCCAGGAGACTAGAGGCGGCGGGGGTCCACAGCAGTGTGGGGTCAGGTGACTTCCCGTGGGCAGGACAGGACGGGGTCACCTCATAGGGAGCAAAAGATGCACGAAAGTGCATCAGAGAGGAGGTAGCCCTGGCCCAGGGCCAGGTGAGATGCTGCTGCTTGGCCCCCAACCTCAGGGTGTCCCCTGCCTGCCTGGCCTCCATCCACAGATGGGACCTAAAGGAGTAAACTGGTGTGAGGGAAGGCTCAGTCAGGGTTTGGGGTTGGAGGTCCCCACAGCCCTAGGCGTCAGAGTGGGGTCTCTGGGGGAAATACTGAGGCATGGGGCATCCCACACCGTTTATCGCCTTCCTGTCCTCAGCATGGTCACACTCGCCACCCCCTGTTCCACACATCTTTGGGAGAATGACCTCTCCCATCTCCCGTACCTCTGAACTAATAATTAGTACATACAATTTCAAGCCAGGCATATGACAGGCATACCTATCATCCCGACACTCCAGGAGGCTGAGGCAAGAGGGTTGTCTGTTTAGTGACTTAGTGCCACTCTGTCTCAGAGGGGTTGGGAGTCTGGGATGTAGCTCAGTGCAACAGCCCTGGGTTCAGTCTCCAGTAACCCCCCCAAAAAACTTCATTGATTTATTTTTTTTTTAATTTTGTATTGGGCCGGGGATTTAGCTCAGTGGTTCTGCCACCTGCCTCACAAGCAGAAGGACCCAAGTTCAATCCCCAGTACCAAAAAAAAAAAAAATTTGTATTTATTTATCTGACTAAAATTTCTCTGACCCCTGAGAAGCAAGAAGTTTCTAGAAAGATCCTGTCAAAATGTTTGTAGTAGTTTTTTGGAGGTAGCATAATGACTTTTATTTCCTTCCTCGACTCATCTCTCAGAAGGTGGTTTTTGGTTTTCGGTTTTGCTTTGGTTTGGTTTTAGTTTTGGTTTTTTTTTGAGACAGAGTCTAGCTATGCAGAGACTCGTCTTGAACTCACTATGTAGCTGAGGCTGGCCTTGAACTTGCAGTGATCCTCCTGCCTCAGCCTCCTGAATGCTGGGATTACAAGTATGTGCCACCTCGCCTGGCTTTGAGGGGTTTTTGTTGTTGTTTTTTGGGGGTACCAGGGATTGAACTAGGGTCCTTGCGCTTGCGCAGGCGAAACCACTGAGCTAAATCCCCGGCCCTTGTTTTTGTTTTTGTTTTTTGACAAGGTGTTTTGTTTTGTTTTGTTTTGTTTTGTTTTGGGTACCGGGGATCTGACAAGGTGTTTTTAAACGTGTAGGGGCTATTTCTTTTGCTTAATAAAAATGTCACTTCTGGTGGGCCCAGGCTTGCCTGGCCGACCCAGGGACTCAGGCCTGGGACCTGCACAGGGAGGGCAGGGCTTGGGAGGACAGGACCAGTGGGGGCATCCTCCCCCCAAACGGTCCTCTTTGTCCTCACAACAGCTAACCAAACGGGCACCGTGAAGATGGGCAAACCAAGGCATGGCTGTCTGCTGGGCCTTCAGACTCCCCTGGGCAGCCCCGGCCAGGACCCCTGCTGTGTCTCCGGAGCCCTCCTATCTTTGGCCATCTCTGGGGTTCTGTACCTTTTGGGTCTTTGTGTCTTTCACCATCCGTCTCTTCCGAGTCTCCGTCCCAGGGTCTTCCTGGGTCTCTCACCTCTCCTGTCCTCTCGCTGTCTCTGTCTCTGACACTGTGTCCCTGCTTGTCGCTTGGTCACTCTGTCTCTCGCTGTCTCTGACCCTCTCTGTCCCTGCCAGCGCCCTGAACCTTCTCTTTGCCTCTGTCTTTCCACCGCTGCCAGGTCACCCAGGAGGGCATAATTACTGTCCTGCTCTAGCTCTGCCCTTAGAACAGTACCTGGCAGACAGCAGGCGCTCAGTAAATAGTTCTTGAATGGGGCTGGGATGTAGCTCAGTTGTTCCACCGCCTGCCTCGGAAGTGCAAGGTCCCGAGTTCGATCCCTGGTAACCCCCCCCCAAAAATAGTTCTTAAATAAATAAAAACAAGTGAATGAGGTCAGGTGTGGTGGCACATGCCCGTGATTCCAGAATTTGGGAGACTGAGGTAGGAGGATCCCGCCAGCTTGAGGCCAGCCTGGGCTACAGAGCAAGACCCTGACTCAAAAATCCAAGGAAAAGAAGGGAAAAAAGAAAAAGACAGAATGAATGAATGAAAGAACAGGCTGGATGGATGGGCCAGGGCCTGAACGGCCTCGGAGGTCCCATTGGCTGGGGCCTGGCAGGGCCCCTCCCTCCTCTCCCGCCCCCCCAGCAGGGAGGCGCCCGTCCCTCCCGTCGGGCCTGCGCGGGGCGTGGGCAGCATCTGGGCAAACCGGCTGCGGCCCCGCCTCTGGGCGGGCGAGGTCGCACCTGGTCGGCACCTGGCACTCGCTGGGCGACAGACGCGGGCTGCGCACAACTGGCCGCCAGTTCCTTTCCTCCCGCCCTTCACCCACCGCCATGGATGGGCCCGGAGCCCCGGTGATGTGGGACAAGTTGGCGCATGTCTCGGAGATGAGGTGAGGCGGCCGGAGGGGCTGGTGTCTGTCCCCGGGGCCCTGCTGGGGAAGGGAATGGGGCCATTTGCACGGAGTCACCCAGCCTCGGTTGCTCCTCTAGGCGAGGGGCCTGGAGCCGCCACCTCCCCTGGTGCCTACCTGGAGGGAACATGGTGCCCAGGAGCTGCCCGGCAAACCTCAGGGCTGGCTGCACCCCACTTCTTCCCAAGTGCGCCCCTCGAAAGCCCTGAAAGAAGGCGGGTGGTGGCTGGGGGGGTGCACACCTGTAAGTAAGCTCAGCACTCAGGAGCCTGAGGTAGGAGGAGCGCCACAAGTCTGAAGCCTCCCTGACTGTCACCAAATTAAAAGAAAGGAAGAAAGGGTGCTTCCCCTGGCTCAGAATGTGCCCCCTGCTTGGGGTGGGGGGTGGCAGAGTGAGGTGGGCAGGGTGGGGACGCCTGGTGGCCCTGAGGGGGAAGCTGTGCCCTGGGAGGTGAGGGCCAGGTGGGAGAGGTGAGGACAGAGCCTTCCAGCTTCCGGGAGCCCCACTGAGTCAGACACCCTCAGAACACCTGCTTCCCAGGTGGGGAAACTAAGGCTGAAAGGGAAAGTGATGGAGGAGCAGACTCGATCCAGGCTCAGCGGGTTCTTCGTCCCTAACGCCTTGGTGAGAGCCCCACGTGCCTCTCCATGGGCTCCATTTCTTGGAGAAGCAGGAGAGGCCCAGGGAGGGCAGGCGGCCGCCTGCATTTACACAGCACCCTGCTGGGGGCATCTCCAGTTGCCTGGGCTGTGAGGAGGTTGACAGGGCTGCCTCACCCCCACCCCTGGGCCCTCTCTCCGTGGAGTGCTGAGCCAGGGCACCATGAGGCCTCAGGAGTGGGGACTCCAGAGATGGGGCTGTTAACTTCAACCAAGTGCTGTGTGACCTGGACAAGCTTCCCAGCGTCTCTGGGCCCTGAGCTCATGGTGGGGACACTGTCAGAACCGGGTGTCTCTGCCCCGAGTGTACCACAGCATCTCCAGCTCCCCCAGCTGTGCACTTCTGGGGCCTTTTCCTTTATGAAACCCCTCCCCAGCAACCCCCCCCCCCCAGTGACCTGCAGCACTGTTCCTCCTGCGATGGCCCCAGGATCCTGTCCTTGAGTCAGGCCCCCGCCCAGCCCACACTTGGAGCCCGGCTCACCCTCAGCCTCTCTGGGAGCCTCCCCACCTCCAGTGGGTCCGGAGCTGCCTCTCCCAGGCCTCCCAGGCCCCGGGGGTACCGGCCTCACCTCCCGCATTCCATCCACCTGGGGGGCCGGGGAGGGACTGACATTGGAGTGATGTCAGGCTCCTGGGCCACCACTCGGGCTCCCTGCCCTGGGCCTTGGCACCAGCTTTCTGCTGCAGGGATTCCTAAAGAGGCTCTGTCCAAGCCCCTAGTCTGTCCCTAGCTCTCCCCTTTCTGCAGTCCCTTTTGGGGCTCCCCTGCATCCATGTGGATGGGTTACAAAAGCTTTGTAAAACAGGGATTTTTTTATTCAAGAGAAATACATAGTAGAGGTCCCTGGTTTGGACTGGGGCACGGGGCTGGAGCAGAGGCCCCCTCTGGCCTCCCTGACCCTGCCCCCCTCCAGTGGCTGGTGGAAGCCCAGTGTGGCCTCCCTGTCTGTCCTTCCCCATCAGCTCAGCCCTTGGCATCAGCCTGCTGCTTCCCCCCACTCCTCCCTGGCCCGGCTGATCCATGGCCTGATGGATCCTCGCTGTCTCTGCGTATGTCACCTCCTCCAGGGCGACCTCTGCTCTCTCCTTCGAAGGCCGGACTGGTCTCAGGCCCAGAGCCTTCACACCAGCACTGAGGATTCTTGGCCAGGCCAGGGGAAGGCTGTGCTCAGCCAGGGTCCCCCACAGTGCTGGGCTGTAGTCAGATCCCTCCTTCAGCACCTGGGCCTCCACCTGGGGCGGCGGGGAGGCAGTGTGGAGCTGAGTCGGGGAGAACGACCCGGCAGAATGAATGGAGGGATGGATGGAGGCAAGATTGGGCAACTCAGGCGATGAGTCAGGGTTACAGGGCGGGTGAGGAGGGGCTGGGTGTGCTGGGGAGGGGCCAGCGGCAAGGGCAGAGGCCACCGTGAAGATCAGATGCATCCTGGGTGGCAGAGGAGCCCAGGAAATGCCACCCCCTGCGTGGTCCCACAGTGGGCATTAGGCAAAGACAATAACCCTGGGGTCGAGCTAGCCTGCTTGCATTTTTATCTTTTGATTGATTGTGGGGCTGGCTTGTTTTTTGAGACAGGATCTCACTTGAACTATATGTAGCCTCTGCTGGCCTCAAACTCTTGGCGACCCTCCTGCCTCAGCCTCCTGAGTGCTGGGATCACAAGCATGTGCCACCACATACCTGGCTCCTGATTGCATTTTAAGGCCCCTGAACAAGAAAAACTAAATCATACATTGTTTTCTTTGGTGCCGGGGATCAAACTTGGGTCCTTGCGCCTGAGCATGGAAACCACTGAGCTAAATCCCCAGCCTATCATACATTGTTTTTGGATGGCAGCCTGTGGGATACAAGCCATCCCAAAAGCTTGAGGAGGGAAAGATGCAGGAGGCAGGCAGGATGGTCAGCTGCTGGCAGAGCTAACATGGACACGGCCCAGGGCTCTGTCATGCCTGTGTCCCCAGATTGCTCACCGTATGCCATGTGTTATCTCACTTAATCCTCCCAGCAACCTGTCTGCCTGAGATCAAGCTGGGTGGATGATTAAGTGCCATCATCTCATCATCATCTCATTTAAAATGTGAGGCCCAGAGAGGTTGAAGAACTTGCCCAGGGTCACACAGCTGTCAAATGGAGTGTAGCCAGGATTTGAACCAGGAAAACCTGACTCTAATACACCCTGGCTTTGGGGATGAGGAAGGCCCCGGTGGAGCAGGATCCCAGAGGGAGCCTCTGGCCAGAGGAGGCTTAACAATGTCCCCCTCTGGTTAGGGTCAAGGCCCGGTGGACATTGGCCTTTTGGGCCCGCTGAGCCCTTGGTGGCCTGGATGAGCCTCATCAGCACCCCTCCCTCCCTCTGATCTCCTGGTCCCCAGCCTGGGGACCTCTAATCTTTGCTCTTTGCCCGGCCCCTCCTTGCCAGAGGCTATTTTGTACCCGAATGGTTTTACGGGTAATAAAAGGGTTCTGTACCATATACGAGGTGAGAGGCAGCCCTGGGTGGACTTCAGGCAGCAGAGTGCAGGAGGCCTCAGGGGACAGGTGAGAGGTGAGAGGCCATGGGATGCCTCTGTCTCCTGCCCCTCGTGCCCCCTTCCCTGGAAGGTGCAGGACACTTGCTACTTCCGGTTGCTCTTGCGGAGGGAAGGAACCCTGCAGCCATCAGGAATGCTGGAGACTCTAGTCTTGTGGGGAGCCTGGGACATAGGCTCCCAGGAGATGTGGGGGCCACTCATGCGGGGACTGAGGGCCAGAGAGAGTGGGGATGCCACGACTGCAAGGAAGAATTGCCACAAGCCAGGTATGGTGGTGCAGGCCTGTGCTCCTAGCACTTGGGAGGCTGAGGCAGGAGAATCACCCTGAGTTCAAGGCCAGCCTGGACTATGCAGCAAGACTCTGTCAAAAAAAAAAGAAGAAAGAAAGAAAGTAAAAATGACCACAGCAGGCCAACTGAGTTCAGATGCCGGCTGTCACTCAGCCACTGGGGCCTGCCGGATAGGGTGGCTGTGGAGCCATGTGACAAGGGGACACCCCCACTACCCACTGTGGTGCTCCCTGCTGGTCCGTGACCAGCGAGCTAACTGTGTCTGGTTTGGTTGCTTAGTCCTTTGTTTTCTTTTTCCTTCTTTCTTCTCCAAGCCCCGCCACCCTTCTGGGGCCAGGGCTGGGAGTTTGGGAGTTGGGAAAGGAGTTGGGAGGGAGATGACAATCAAGACCTCCCTGTCTGTGCTGGGTTCCGAGCCTTGTGTGGCAGAGCAACCTGTGTGGTCGCCATGGTGATTTCCATTTCACGAAGGGAAAACCGAGGCCCAGTGGGACCCACATCCCTGGGACGGCTCCAGGGACCCCTTCTCAGCGCCCGTGCTGGAGGGAGGGATTGGACCTGCGCTCCAAATGGCAGGAGAGGCTGCTCCTCAGGGTCTTTCTCCATCCGGGGACTTGTTGCCCCCACGGGGTCAATGAGGCTGCTTCCCCTCCCTAGATGCACAACGTGAGCCCCATGGCTACACTGTTGTGCTGTGTTTTGTTTTGTTTTGCTACTGGGGATCCAACCCAGGGCCTTTGCACTGAGCTACAGCCCCAACCCTTTTTTCAATTTAATATTTTGAGACAGGGTCTTGCTAAGTTGCCCAGAATGGGCTTGAACTGGGGATCCTCCTGCCTCATCCTCCCAGAGGGCTGGAATTACCCATGTATACCACCACACCCAGCTCCCATAGGTTCACATTTCCTACTTGCCACATTTTAAAAGGAGCCAATGGGCCGGGGATTTAGCTCAGTGGTTCTGCTGCCTGCCTCACAAGCACAAGGACCTGAGTTCGATCCCCGGGGACCAAAAAAATAAAAAATAAATAAAAAAAATAAAAAGGAGCCCATGAAATGGGTGAAATTAATTTTAGTTACATATTTAACCTGATTGGTCTGAGACAGCTTCATTCCAACCTGTAATTGATTCTAAAATTCCCAGTAAGATGCTTCGTGCCTCTTTCTCATCAGCCCTTGAAACGCAGCGCTGCTTTCTAATTCTCCCAGCAAGGATCCCATTTGCAGTCCGTTCTTATCAACTTTCTGGCTGAAAAAGTGGACCCACTGGCCCAAGCTGTTCTAGCCCGTTAACTAAGTTTCCCAGGGTCTGACCCGATTATGCGTGTGGGATGCTGAATCAGTGGCCATGAGGTAAAATGACAAACCCCCGGTCTCCAGCTCGGTGGCCACGTGCAGCTGGCACCTGCCCTGTCACAGTTCTCACTGAGGCTTGGGGAGGGGCTTAATAGATGCATGGTGGGTGGGAGAGAGGGACATAGGGGCAGGAGACACAGAGGCAAAGAGAGGGCTGCAGGGGAGAGAAAAGGCAGAAGAGCCCCCAGGGCCAGGTGCTGGTGGTGCCCACCTGTATTCCCAGCACTTGGGAGGCTGAGGCAGCAGGATCTTGAGTTTCAGGCCAGCCTGTGCTACATAGCGACACCCTGTCTCAAAAACGAACAAAAGAAAGAAGAGAAAAGCACCCAGAAGAAACCCAGGAGAGAGCACAGCAGCACACACGAGGTCCCTGGGTGATGGTGTGTGGAGCTTTAGGAACTGGCAGAACCAGCCTTTGGGGGCCAAATGTTACACTGACCCAGAAGTGGGGCCCTGGCCTGACAGAGGCCACAGAGGACTCGGAGCCCAAGGGACAGGCCCGGGACCCAGAGCCAGAGGCATGGGTGTGGGCGAGACGCACTGCCCAATGTCCCAGCTCCAAGCTGGGCCTGAGAGGGAGCTGCAGCCGGCACCAGGAGGGCATCCCATAATATGAACCAACCTCCCCGCCCGGCCCCGAGTGGACTCAAAACCCTCTCTTTCAACCCAAGGCTCTGTCCTTGAGCTCTCTGCCTGACAAAGTCACAGGCAGGGGACAAACATCCAGCATGGAAAACTCTGAGGAATTTGCAGTTTCATGTCTTTAGCCTGGTATCCCAAAACTTGGGAGGCTGAAGCAAGAGGATCGCTGCAAGTTCGAGGCCAGCCTGTGCTACATAGTGAGTTAAGGCCAGTCTGAACTATATAGTGAGACTCTGCCTCAGCAAAACAAACAAAAAAAAACAGGGGCCGGGGATTTAGCTCAGTGGTTCCGCTGCCTGCCTCTCAAGTGCAAGGTCCCAAGTTCGATCCCCAGTACCAAACAAACAAACAAAAAAACATACAAGTTAGAGCCCAGCCTGGGAAACTTAGCAATCTAGCAAGACCCTGTCTCAAAATTTTTTTTTTTTGGGGGCACTGGGAATCAAACTCAGGACCTTGTGCTTGTGAGGCAGGCAGCAGAACCACTGAGCTAAATCCCCAGGCCCCTGTCTCAAAATTTAAAAAAAAAAAATTTTTTTTTAAAGAAAAGGGTTGGATACACCTGCCTGGCAAGCACAAGGTCCTGAGTTCAATCCCCAGTACCAGAAAAAAAAAAATCCAAGCCTTGGATGAAGGACACAGTTGAAGAGTTCACAAGAAAAGAATAAATAGCTATTTGATACATGAAAACACGATTAATATCACCCACAATAATAAATGCAAATTTAAACTACAAAAAAGAAAAGAAAAGGGCCGGAGATCTAACTCTGCAAAGGCCCTGGGCTCAATCTCCAGCACCAAAACCAAAACCAAACAGTCTAGTGGTTGTGCCAAACTATCCCCTCTCAGGGCTTCACACCGTAGACCTCAGGGCAGGTTCGCTTCCCCCCCGGAGTAGCTTGTATATATATTCATATTCTCTACCATTTTAAAGATTTATTGACAATATTGACTATATAATACATGTATTCTTTTTTAATTTTTTGGTACCGGGGAACGAACTCAGGGCCTTGTGCTTGTGAGCTAGGCGGCGGAACCACTGAGCTAAATCCATGCCCCAACATATTCATATTTCTCTCTCTCTCTCTCTCTCTCTCTCGCCCAATCCCTCTCTTTTTCTCTTGCAATACTGAGGAATTGAGCCCACGGAACACCAAGTTATATACACAGCCTCTCTATTTTTTATTTTGAGATAGGTTTTCATTATGTAGCCCCGCCTGCCCTTGAACTTGTCATCCTCCTGCTTCAGCCTCCTGCATAGGGATCACAGGTGTGTACCACTGCCCCAATATCTTATCTTTCCTTCTCTATTTCTTTATTATTTTTCACACATTTAAGCTACTGCGGTATACCTGGGTCCACCCCTCACCACATCGCTGAGATTTCACCATGTGTGTAGCAGCTCCGCATTTCTGGTGCATTTTAATTAAGTTGTGACACCAGAGCTTTTACCCTGAACATTCCAGGCTGGCTGTCATTAACTAGAGTTCAATACTTGTTTGTGGGATTTTTTTTTTTTTTTTTTGAGATATGATCTCCCTGTGTAGCCCAGGTTGGCCTAGAGCTCACTACGATCCTCCTGCCTCAGCCTCCTGAGTGTAGGGATTACAAGTGTGTGCGGCACACCCACCAGGGTTTTTTTTTAAATGGAAGAAGTTTATATATAATAAACTGCAGAACTCTAAACACCCATTCTGAGACTGCTATCAAGATGCAAGCAGTCCTTGTGGATGGCATGACGCCAGCACTTCCAGGGGCTCTGATTTATCAACTTGCTGCTTTATTGTTTTTGGTCCTCTCCAAATAATGTTTTTGGTTGTTTTTTTTTGTTTTGGGGGGGTTTTTTGGTACCGGGGATCGAACTCGGGTCCTTGCGCTTGGGCAGCAGGCAGCGAAACCACTGAGCTAAATCCCCGGCCCCTCTCCAAATAATGTTGCAATCCACATCCGGGTACATATTTCATCAGGCATCTCCCCAAGCACATTGATAAGTCCCATGGGTTTCCGCGGGGCGCGTCTCACCGGGGCATCCGACAGTTCAGTCAAGGCCGACCGCGTTATCTCCCACGTGGGCCCTTTTAGGTGGAACACAAGAGAGGAAGGACTTTCTGCTCCCATGGATTTAAAGAAGGAAATAGACAAAGAAAATAGTCACTAAGTGCTGAAACAGCTGGGAGGGAAGCAGCCAGGGTGCTGAGACGTGCCTGGGGTGGGGTCCCCGGTCTGGGGAGACCCCCTGCAGCGGGGGCGGAGCCAGCCCCTGGTTCTGTAAATGCCACCCGCGGTCCCCAGAGGCTGTGCCAGCCCCAGCTGAGAGGTGTGTTTTTTTGGCTCTGGCCAAAGCATGAGTCATTGCGCTGCAGTGCAGTCGGGGTTCCGCTCGGATGAGGGAGCCGGGAGCTCAGGCGGGCAGCGCTGTGGCCGCAGGGTCTGAGTCCTGGGCTCTAGCAGGTCGCTACCTCTGCATTGCTGCTCCTTTATTTATTTTATTTATTTTTCTCAGTACTAGGTATTGAATCCATGGTCTTTGTACTGAGTTACATCCTCAACCCTTAAATTTTTTTTTTTTTTTTTGGTACTGGGGATTGAACTCAAGACCTTGCGCTTGCAAGGCAGGCTCTGGAACCACTGAGCTAAATCCCCAGCCCTTTTTAAAAAACTTTGAGACAAGCTCTTGCTAAATCACTAAACTGCCCTGACTGACCTTGCATTCAAAATCTTCCTGCCTCTGCCTCCCAGAGTTCTGGGACTACAGGCATGCACCTGGCTGCGGTTCTTTCTGACACCTGCAGGGGAGTCCTGGCCTCTGCCCCTCAGAGGGGCCTCACTGACTCCATGGATCTAAAATTACGCACCCATTGCTTCTCTGCACACCCTCAAGTGGTCATGAGGGATGTGCTGTGCATTGGCCATTATAATAAAGAAGGCTCCTACAACGTCATCAGATAGTGAAACCCACCTTTTGAGGGGAAATACATAGTTTTGTGAACTTTATTTTTTGGTTTTGGTTTTTTGAGGCATGATCCTGCTATGTAGCCCAGGCTGGCCTCAAACTTGTGGTGACTGTCTTGCCTCAGCCTCCTGCTAGGATTACAGGCTAATCTGTTTTATGGAGTTTAGAACTCTTTTTTTTTTGGTACCGGGCATCGAACTTTGTGCTTGCAAGACAGGCCACGGAACCACTGAGCTAAATCTCCTGCCCTGTTTTATGGATTTTAATGTAGGGTTGGGTTTGTGTGGCCACCACTGTCCAGACCCAGAGCTGTCTCTCTCCCCAGCTGACCCCTCAGCTGTCACAACCTCCCGTCTCTACTCCCACCCTACACCACACAGGGGCTCTCTGGCCCGACTTTTCTGCCTTTCTGTCTGCTGGGCAGAACTGCCCCACGCTAAGTGCCCTAAAGCACCTGCGGGTACAGGTGGGTCTTGCTGGGCCGACAGAGGTGGCCTGGGGACTGACCTCTCCGGCAGAGCCGTCTCCCTGCTGCTTGGCCCCGCTCCTGGGCTCTCGGCCACGGTCCCTTCCTTCAAAGCCAGCAGCAGCCTCCTCCTCTCCCCAGCCGGATCCTCCTGCCCTCTGCTATTCTGGGGACCCTTGGGACAGTCGGGCCAGGCAGCCCACATCACCCCACAGCCCGAGACTGGGACCCCCTCTGCAAAATCCCTTTCTCCCCACTGTGGTGTCTTTGGGGCCAGGACTCCACCGTGCAGATGGTCACACACGGAGGTGCCCTCCCCATGGAGCCTGGCTTCTCGTTCCTTGGGGCTGCTGCAGACACCCAGTGCCCCATTCCTTCCGGCTGCCCCGATCCTTTGCCGCTGGTGACCACTCACCTGTTAGAGGGCCTCTGTGCTGTTCCCAGCTTGGGGTGACAAGGACAGAGTAACTATCAACAGGCATGTGCAGCTGGGTGTGGTGGTGCACTCCTGCAATTCCTGCACTCTAGAGGCTGAGGCAGGAGGATCGCCACGAGTTTAAGGTCAGCCTGGGCTACATAGTGAGTCCCCATCTCAAAAAAAGAAAAGAAAAATACAGTAATAATAATATAACCCCTGGGAGTTTAACTTCAAAGGTGACAGGTTACCTGAGGAGGCTGGCAGGAGTCGCTCGTGGCTTGGGAGTTTAACTTCAAAGGTGACAGGTTACCTGAGGAGGCTGGCAGGAGTCGCTCGTGGCTGTGAACACTTACTTGAGTCTGCACACTTCAGGACTGGACTGCCTGCCTTCAGTTCCCAGCTCTGCCCCTCTGCAGCTGTGTGACATCCTCCAAGTGACTTTGCCTCTCTGTGTCCCTGCTTGCTCCTCTATCTTTGGTTTGGCTTTTGGAGACAGGGTCTTACAATGTATAATGTATAGGCTGGCCTGGAACTTGCATCAACCCTCCTGCCTCAGCCTCCTGAGTGCTGAGATTCCACACATACACCCCCACACCCAGCCTTGGCTCAGCTGTAAGCAGGGAAGGTAATAAGACTGATGGGTAGGGTGTGGAGAGACGTGAGTCAGGCCTGGAGGCTGTGGGGAATGAATGGGTGAGCTGGAAGATCGTTCAGCCCTCCTGCACTGGGAGTGCTTTGGACAGAGAAAGGAAGAAGCAGTCCGAGCACAGCCCTGGAACACACGCCCCAACAGGGACAGGCACGAACTGTCCACATGAGGGTGACCATTTGGGAAGCCCAGCCCCAGACACCATTCCACCCATCCTCCCCTGTGGGTCGAGGTCCAAAGGCAGGAGCACGAGAATATTTTACCCAGTTCCCTCCAGGCTGTGGTGCAGAAGGCAAGGACAAAACCTGTGTGGACTTTGTGTTCAGACTTGGGTCCCTGCCTGAGACGTCTCACAACACATTTGCAAATGTTACAAAATCTTGAAAAAAAATCTGAACCCCAAACACTTCCAGTCTCAAGCACTGGAATAAGAGACACACAAGCCTGCAGTCTCGGGAGGCTGAGGCAGGAGGACTGAGAAGAGCCTGAGCCCAGCTTGGGCTTCATAGTGAGACCCAGTCTCTGAAGAAAGGGAAAGTGGAGGGGCCGGGGATGTAGCTCAGTGGTTCTGCCGCCCGCCTTGCAAGCGCAAGGACCCGAATTCGATCCCCAGTACCAAAAAAAAAAAAAGAAAGGGGAGGAGAGGGGAGGGGTGGGTCCCAGGGCCTGGGGTCCCTGGCAGGGCCAGTAGCGGCCTCCTGGGTGGCAAAGTGAACTCGAGGCCATCAGCCCACCGGGTCAGCAGAACTGGCCCATCGTGTCCCTGGCCTGCCCCACGCCCGCCGTCACCTTTATTCCTCTGCTCAGATGGACGATCGCTGTGTGTCGGCGCCAGCACGCTCTGTGGGGACAACCTGGAGAGGAGCGGCCTCGGGACCAGATCTGGCTCGGGGATGGAGAAGGGAGGCCCAGGCCCTGTGCTGGGCACACTGAGGGTTCAGCCAGGTTCAACTCCATCCCCGTGGCTTTTGTCTGCACCACCGAGGCCCTGGGGCCGGGTCCAAGACAGGATGGATGCACTTGGGGGCTCTGGTTGGCTGGGGGGCCGTGGGGAAGAACCAGCCACTGGGCTCAGACCCCAACTCTCCTTGTGTGTCATTTTAGGGGGGATTGGGACAGTTTCCCTTTGTAGTTCAGGCTGGCCGTGAACTCACAGCGATCCTTCTGCCTCAGCCTCCTGAGTGCTGGGATTACAGGCTTAGGCCACCATGCCCTCGTGCGTCGTCCTTTGATGAGACAGGGTCTCACTAAGTGACCCAGGCTGGGCTCAAACTGGAGATTTTCCTGCCTCAGCCTCCTAGTAGCTGGTATCACAGGCCTGCACCACTACTCCAGTTCTGCTTGGTTCTTGCTCTGTGGCCTTGGCCAAACTGCTTCCCCTCTCTGAACCCCTGTTTTCCCATCTGAAGCACATGGGGGGCCAGGTATTTAGCTCAGTGGCACCACACCTGCCTCACAAGTTCAAGGTCCTGAATTCAACCCGTGGTACTGAAAACAATTTTTTTAAAAACTGAAACACATGGGGAGCCCTAAGCCACAGTTTACACGGGGGCAGGGTTTCTTCCCACTGTAGGTTGCACAGGTTGAGATTCGTGCACTGGGGCCACTGCAGTGCGGCTTGGGAGCCCCACCTCCCCACAGAGGGGCAGAGAACCAGCTCAGCTGGAAGGGCTGTGTGTCCTCAACCTTCCTCCACCTGCCTCCTGCCAAAGCCTCCACACATTCGTTCATTCACACATCGTCCGTTCATCACTCATTCACTCACTCATCCACACATTCACTCATTAGTTCATCCATGCATCAGTTCATCCACGCATTCATTCACTGATTCATACAGTCATACGCTCATCTCTCATGTATTCACTCATTGGTCCACAAATTCATTCACTCATTTGCACATTACTCATTTGCACATTCACTCATTGCACATTCATTCACCCATTCACTTCATTCATTCACACATTCATTCAGATGCTGGCTGAGCAGCACCAAGTGTCCCGGCCCTGTGGTGTACCTCAGATTCCCTCACATCCCCTACGAGCATCACAAGACCTTTTCCCCGTAGGGCCCTCTCCCTTTGCTGCAGGTGGAGGGAGGTGGCTTCCTCTCAGAGCTATGGTGACATTGAAGGCCCAAGTGATGGTTATCCTCAGCAAGTAGCAGCAGCCAGACTTAGGATGTACTAGCCCTTTTAAACCAGGCATGGTGGTGCCTGCCTGAAATCCCAGTACCCAGGAGGCTGAGGCAGGAAGATTGTCAAGAGTTTGAGGTCAGCATGGGGTGCATAGTGAGTGCGAGGGCAGCCTGTGGTCCTCCTGCCTCAGCCTCCCAAGTGCTGGGATTACAGGTGTGCACCACACACCGGCTTCTGAGGCTGGAGGCCCGTGTGGGGTCCAGTGAAGCAGTCCCACTTTTGAAAGCTGGAGGTGGAGGCGGTGTGGTCCCCTCTGCCCCGTGGCCTCCCTCCCTCCCTGCTCACAGCGCCCGTCCCTCTCCTGCAGCACGGATTTCCCGGGCGAATACTTCAGGTACAAGGGCGTCCTCTTCCCCGTCGGCCTCTACTCACCCGAGAGCGTCAGCCTGGTCGAGAACACCCAGGATGTGCTGGACGACGACATCTTCATCGTCACCTACCCCAAGTCAGGTACAGAGGCTGGGGAGGGTGGGGCCTGGGGACGGTCTACCCAGGACCGTGGCTCGGACCCAGGGTGTTGCTGGGGCCCCTCCTGCCCTCCCTGTTCCCTTAACCTTCATTGTATTCATTTATTGCTCCCAGGTGCGCTCTGTGGTGTCCCCGCTGCCTTAAAAGCCGTGGGGCCCGGTGCCACACGCCTGTCATCCCAGCACCTGGGAGGCAGAGGCAGGAGGGTCAGTGCAAGTTTGAGGCTAGGCTGGGCTACACAGTGAGACCTTGTCTCAAAAAACCAAAATCAACCAACCAAACAAACAAACAACAAAAAACAAATAAAAAAAAGAAAGAAAAAGGATTTCTGAAATATTTCCAAAAGATTTTAAAAAATAATAGAAGGGCCAGGGATTTAGTTCAGTGGTTCTGCTGCCTGCCTCGAAGGCACAAGGTCCCAAGTTCAACCCCCGGTACAAATAAAATAAAATAATAATATAATAGAAGTTAACCAGGTTAACCCCATCCTTTTAAAGAAGAACAGGCTGAAGTCAAGCTCTGTTATCCCCGAAACCTTCCAGAAGATTCCCTTCGTGCCTTCTGGGTAAGGCCCCTGTACCCCAGCACCTGGCCTTCCCTTGTCCCCAAACTGCCACACCCCTCCAGGCATCAGCGCTGCCCTCCCCATGGCCAGGCCCTGTCTTGTCTCCCACATTCAGCGCTCCCCACACCTGTCCTTGGCGGACCCCCAGCCCTAATTATAGGGCGGTGCTGCTAATTGCGTGTTTAAATAAAGCCTGTCTGGCCAGACTCGGTGGTGTATACCTGTGATCCCAGCATTCTGGGAGGCTGAGGCAGGGAGATGACAACCTTAGGCCCAGTCCGGGCAACTAACTTGGTAAGACCCCGTCTCAAAAGTTTTAAAAAGCCTATTGTTCCCCGCAAATTGACACATGTTGCTCTTGGTCACATGGGACCCATCAGTAGCGCTTCAGTGACCCAGTGCAGAAAATGAAGATCTTCCCTCCCACAAATCTCTAGAGAACATTTATTACATAGCATGATGTAGAGCCCTGTTCTAGGCTCCAAACTAAGATTTATTGTATTTATTTATTTATTTTCGAAACAGGGTGTCACTATGTAGTGCAGGCTGGCCTTCAACTCACTGTGCAGTCCAAGCTGACCTCGAACTTGTAACCCTCCTGCCTCAGCCTCCTGAGTCTGGCATCACAGGCCAGTACCACCAGCCTGGGCTCTTTAAAGCTACTCTGATAAGCGCTGACTGATGTCTCATTGCAGCTTTAATTTGCATTTCCCTGCTGACCAGGGATGCTGTGTTTTCTCCATGCCCCTTCACCCCCCACCCATGCCTTCTCTGGTAAAGTATCAGGTCAAATCGCCTCCCTGTTCTGTGGAGTACTTTGTTTTCTTATCACTGAGCTTTGAGAACTATACTACAGATACAAAGCCTTGACCAGATATGCATTTCGCAAAGACTCGGTGCATGGTCTTTTCATTTCTCACCAGGGCCTAAGTGCATACTTTTTTTTTTTATTAAAAAATTTAATTGAATAAGACAGAACCAGACAGCTTGATGAAAGACTCGGATCCGATAAAAGGAGAGGAGAAAGGCGTGCTCCTGACGCCGGGATGTGGCAAGGAGCCGTCCACCTTGTCTGGCCTCCTCTCATTTTTCTGCTGCACGTTTCTTGGACTGAGGGCTTCCATCTTCAAAATAGTCTCATGGTCCAAGATGGTTGCTATTGCTCTAGCCACCACATCATGCTGCAAGAGAGGCTCAGACCTGCAGTTTCTACCAAGTTGTTACCAGAAAGGTAAAACTACTGAGAGTCTTTTAAGAAGTAGGCTGCGCTGTGGACAGGGGAGTAAACAGGCGTTGAGTAGGGCAAAGAGTTTGCATGTGAAGGGGGTTCCAGGATGAGGGAGCAGCAGGCACAAAGGCTCCAGGAAGAGCAGGAGGTCAGTGCTCGCACAAGGAAAGGAGCCAGGCTGGTGGAGCTAATTCCAGGGAGATGAGGGACCAGGCCAGCTATATTTTTAATCTGGATGAGATCCAATTTGTCAATTTGTTCTTTTAAGGATCCTGGTTTTGGTGTTGTATCCAAGAAATCTGTTTAACCCATGATCATAAAGATGTCCTGTGTTCCTTTGAGTTTTACAGGTTTGGATTTTACATGTAAATCTATGACCCATTAGAGCTGGGCATGGTGGTACATGCCTGTAATCCCAGCACTTAGGAGGCTGATGCAGGAGGATCCCCGTGAGCTCAAGGCCAGCCTTGGCTATATAGTGAGATTCTGCCTCAAAAATAAAATATGCATATATAAATGAAATTTTGCACTTGTGTGTATCTGTAGGATAAACTCCTTGACATGAGCCGGTGTGGTGCTGCACACCTATAATCCTAGCACTCTGGGAGGGTGCGTGAGGCAAGAGGATTGTAAATTCAAGCCCAGTCTGGGCAATTTAGAGACTCAGCAAGACCCTTTCTCAAAATAAAAAATAAAAGAAAGCCTGAGAGGGCTGGGGATGTCGCTCAGTGGTGTTGTGCCTGCCTGGCAAGTGCAAGGTCCTGACTTTGATCTCTGGGACCAAGAAAAAAAAAAAGGCAGCCTGGGGATGTTGCTCAGTGCAAAGTCCTGGGTTTGATCCCCAGCACCTCTCCAAAAAAGGCAGCTACAGTGCTGCTGGGTGACCAGGGTGGCATCCGAGGTCCTGACAGATGTGCCCAAATTCCCACCCACAGAGCTCGTTCCTCAACCCACGGCCGGGCAGGGTGCTCCTCACTGCACCACTGTTGCCCCCAGTCTGGGCTTTCACTCTGCACCAGTCCAACCAGTGAAAACAGATAGGGACTTCCGGCTCTCTTTAATTTACATTTCTATTGCTATTGGTAAAGTTGAGCATCGGTTTAGATATTTCAACAACTACTTACAGGCTGGGGATTTGCTCAGTGGTAGATGTGCCTAGCGTGTGAGAGGCCCTGGGACTGATGCCTGGTACCCAAAACTAAAACTGCCACCACCAACAAAATCTACTTATATTTCCTCTCTGAGGATCTGCCAGCCTCGGACCTTTATTCTCTTCTATTGAATTGGTCTTTCGTTGATTCAAAGCAGCTTTTTATATATTAGCGAACTTAACTCTTTGTGTGTGTGGTAAATTATATTTGCCCAGATGGTCATTTGCCTTTTATCCTTTGCTCATAATGTTTTTATATGCATATTTTATGTAATCAAATATATTTGTGTTTAGCCAGGCATGGAAGCCAATGCCTGTAATTGTAGCACTCAGGAGGCTAAGACAGGAGGATTGCTGTGTGTTCAAGGTGACTGGGCTACATAGCGAGACCCTGTCTCAAAAAAACAAGAAAAAATGTATTTCTCTTTGCTGTATGTGGTGGTGCACACCTGTATTCCCAGCACTTAAGAGGCTGAGGGAGAGTCTGAGGCCAGCCTGGGCTACATAATGAGATCCTGTCTCAAAAAATAAAACAAGCAAACAAATATATATTTATATATATTATTTTATATATATATATATATTTGATTGATTTATTCATCATCATTATGATTGTTGTTTTTGTTTTTGAGACAGTCTTGCTATTTTGCCCAGCTCATTCTCAAGTTTGGGATCAAGTGATTCTCCTGTCTCAGCCTCCTGAGTAGCTACCTGGGACTGCAGGTGCTTGTGTTATAATTATGGAGTGGACTCTGATGGTGGGAACACGACTGGACCCTTTGTAGGCAGGATTCCATGGTGGAAAACCTTTCCCTTGGCTGTTTCTCCCTGGGTTCAAATCCTTAGGAAACATGAAAAACCTCTAGAACACGTTCAAGCCCTCCACTTCCCATTCCCCATTTCCTTAGTTTCTTCTCCAGTGACAACACTGGGTGTTAGGTGTGGGTGTAGGTAAAAATGTTCTAATAGCCAGGTGTGGTGGTGCACAACTGTAATCCCAGCACTCTGGGAAACTGAGGCCCGAAGATCACAAGTTTGAGCCCAGCCTGGGCAATTTGGCAATTTAGCGAGACCCTGTCTCAAAATAATGCTCTACCCAAGCGTCCCCAGGAAATAAATGCTCCCCCCCCCCATATCGGTGTCAGGTTGGAGGGCATTTGGCCAGACAAGTGGCTCCATTCCAAGCAGTCAGGAAGAGCTGCCTTCTAGCGTGTTGGCTTCTAAAATGGTGTTGGCCTCTTTATGAGCACCAGCTCCACAGTGCTGCCGGTAGAAAAGGGAAATGAAAACAGTGTGGGGGGTGGGGGTGTGTGGGGGGGAACAGCTCCTCTTTTAAGTATGACCCAGAAGGTGGACTCACTTCTCGCCTCTCATTGGCCAGAGCGTTGACATGGACCTCCCGCTGTGGAGGATTCTGGGAGATGTAGTTTCTAGCTGATGCCAACAGGCTCAGCTAGTGTTCGCATAGTAACGTTAGGAGCGGAGGATGGGCTGCGAAGATGGGCCTCACCAGGGTGGATTGGTCAGGCCCAGATAGGAGTCTGAAACCGCACAATAATTTGGACAGGAAAAGCTTCATGTAAAGAATGATTCACACCCAAGCGGTGGCTATTATTTGGAAAATGTCAAGTGTGGGCCAGGATGTGGAGAAATTGGAATCTTTGTGCTCTGTGATGGGAATGCAAAGTGACGCAGCCACTACGGGGAACAGTAAGGCATTTTAAGAAAACAAAGCTGGGTGTGGTGGTGCACGCCTATAATTGTATAACGAGCTTGGGAGGCTGAGGCAGCAGGATGGCCTTGAGTTCGAGTCTAGCCTGAACTACATAGGAAGACACTGTCTCAGAAAAAAAAAGAAAATAACACGGGAACAGCTGATATAAAGACCAGCCACTTTCTCCAGAGCTAGAACTAACCCCCCAAGCCCATCCCCCTAGGCAGCAACACATTTGGAAGACCCCCCTGTCCCCTACTCTCACCCATTCTCCTGGAGAAGGCATGGCACTGAAACTTCTCAGGGGCTGGGTGGTAAATGTCGATGGGTGTCCACTGCAGGGCTGACTGCTGGTAGTCACAGATCCGCGAGGACAGGAAGAGCAACCTGGTCCTCATTGCGTGTCCCTGCAGCGCCCTCTGCCGGCCGAGCTTCGCACTGAGCCAGCTCGAAGAGGGAAAGGTTCATGGGGATCCAGCTCCGGTGTCCAAGACCAGAGAAGCCTAGAGCCCAGAGGCCACGCTTTGTGCCGGCCACAGGGCAGTTGTTAGAATCCAGTAGAACAAGCGGGGCATGGTGACGCACACCTGTAATCCCAGTGTTTGGGAGGCAGAGGCAGGAGGACCCTCCCTGGGCAACTTGGAGCCTTAGGGAGACCCTGCCTCAAAATAAATAAAACAGTGTGCTGTGACTTAGTGCAAAGGCCCAGGGTTCAATTCCCAGTGCTGCAAAAACAATAAAGCATCCAAAACACTGCCTTGGCCAGGCCCCGTCTTGTGGCCCCACAGGGGGTACAAGAGATGTGGCCTCACCATATCCCAGCAGGAAGATGGGACAGGGGTGGGAGGGTGGCCGGTTTATGGCTGCCGCCTTGGACAAGTGACATCATGTCATATTTTGGTTCTCATTTTTGTTTTTTAGCACTGGGGGTTGAACCCAGGGCCTTTGCACTGAGCTACATCCCCAATCCTTTTTATTTATTCATTTTGAGACAGGCTTTCACTAAGTTGCCCAGGCTGGGCTCCAATTTGGAATCCTCCTGCCTCAGCCTCCCAGGGTCCTGGTAGACATTGTTGTGTCTTTGTCACCTGCTCTGAAAATGAGGCTCATCAACCCTGCCTTTGCCAAGGACTGTGAGGGTAAAATAAATGCAATAAAACAAATGGCAAATGGCCAGCACTTGGGAGGCTGAGGCAGGAGGATTGCTGTGACTTCAAGGCCAGCCTAGACCACACAGCAAGACCCTGCCACACACACAACACAAGGTGGCAAAGTGCTCTGCAGAGGCTGCTGTTGTTAATCTAACTGTCCCCTCACCGGGTCACCCTTTCCCACTGCGATTCATCTGCCCAGTTTCTCCCAACAGGCACCTCCTGGATGATTGAGATCCTCAGCCTAATCCTGAAGGACGGGGATCCCTCCTGGATCCACTCGGTGCCCATCTGGGAGCGCTCGCCCTGGTGCGAGACAGTCGTAGGCGCCTTCACCCTCCCGGACCAGCCCAGGCCGCGCCTCCTGAGCTCCCACCTCCCCGTGCACATCTTCCCCAAGGCCGCTTTCGACACCAAGGCCAAGGTGCGGGGTGGGGAGCAAGGGGTGTCACGGGGCGGGCAGCAACCCACGGCTTAGTCAGCACCTCGCACCTTGATCTCCCCCATCCTGCATCCCACGCTGTCCTCCCTGCGATTCTCCAGAGTGAGGCCCTGTTAGCCGCAGGTCCCCAGAAGTCTTCCTTGAGCCCTTGCCTGCCCGGGCTGGGCCTGCCGGTGCCTGACGCCCTCCCCCTCCCTGCCGCCCATGAGCAGGTCATCTACGTGGGCCGGAATCCCCGCGACATCCTGGTGTCCTTCTACCATTACTCCAAGATTGCCCGGCAGCTGAAGGACCCCGGCACGCCTGACCAGTTCCTGCAAGACTTCCTCAAAGGCGAAGGTGAGCTCCGCGCAAGGCAAGGAGGCCCTGGCTGCACAGAGGGCTAAGAGCAGAGGGGCAGGGCTGGAAGCCTGGCATGGTGCCGCACACCTGCAAGCCCAGCTTTCTGGGAGGCTGAGGAAGGAGGCTCTCGAGTTTGGATCCGAGTTGAGGGTGGGGGGGATCAGGCTGCCGATGGACTGGCCGGGTGGCTGGGTCCCAGAGGGACAGGTGAGAGGGACACTGGACTGAGCAGGGCCGGGGGTGCTAGGGTGTGTGTTGGGGTTCCAGCACCCCCCTGAGCCAAGTGGCCTTGTGCCCGGCCCTCACCCTGCCCCTTGCCCACAGTGCAGTTTGGCTCCTGGTTCGACCACATTAAGGGCTGGATCCGGATGCAGGGCAAAGAGAACTTCCTGTTCCTCACCTACGAGGAACTCCAGCAGGTGGGTCCCCCGGGCCTTGCTGTCTCCCCCACCCCTGTGCTCCCTCGCCAGGCACTGTGGATTCAGAATGGACCTGGTGGGGGACGAGGACCCAGGGAAATCAGTCCAGTCCAGAGAGGGTCAGTGCGGGGGAAGAGCTTTGGAGGAAGCACCAGCAGGAAGGAAGTCAGGGCCCTGCGGGGCACGGCCCAGAGCTGAGGGTCAGGGGAGGCAGCAAGGAAGAGAGGCGGAGCCGTGGCAGTGTCAGGGCAGTGGCCAGTGGCCAGGGCAGAGGCCTGGGGGTGGCTTTGCTCGGTGTGTTCCCTGGCAGCAGAGACAAATGAAGGGCGGGCAGGGTGAGCACTGGTGGACAGAGGGAATCCTGCAGGACCGCAGCCCGTGAGAGACGAGCACCAGGAGGGTGGAGGGCGACGGTGGAGGAAAGCACCCTCGGGATCAGGCTGGACCCCAGAGGGACCCCACTGCGTCCCCGGGAGGCAGGCGGGGAGACCATGGTGCTGGGAAGTCAGGGAGGCCTCCTGGAGGCGCCGCCGTGGCTCTGACCAGACCCTAGGGTACCTTTCCCAGCTGGGTAAATGTCTCGTCTCGGTAGAAAGATGCGGAAAAGGCCTCAGCAGCGCCTTGCCCATCCTTCCCCTCCAGCCTTATTCTCCACACCAGAAACTGGGCCACCCAGCCTGGGGAGCTCGCAGGCTGCCCACACGGTCGAGTTTCTGGGACAGAAAGGGGTGGCGGTTACAAAACCAGGAGTGGCCTGGAAAGGCGGTGCTGTGTGACGGGAAGCGGCAAGGGAGAGCGTGGCCGAGGGCCGTGGTCACCAAGTCCGACTTTCTCCGTGCTGCGTGACCTTGGACAAGTGGCTTGCTGTCTCTGGGCGTGACACGGTTCTTTTTCAGTACTGAGGATTCAGAACGGGGCCTTTACCCTGAGCTACACCCCTAGCTCTTTCTTAATTTTGAGACAAGGTTGCTAAATTGCCCAGGCTGGGCTTGAACTTTCGATCCTCCTGCCTCAGCCACCCAGGGTGCTGGAATTGTAGGCATTCATCTCCATGCCCAGCATGGTGCTTCTCTTTGCAAAGCTGATGGCAGAACTGGCACAAATGCACATGAGGGACTCGGACCAGAGCTTGGTGTGCAGCAGGTGCTCAGTCTGTGGGGACTTGAGGAAGTCGATACTCAGGGGTGAATGACGCTCTCAGCAGCCTCAGGCCAGGACCAGAGGGAGGAACATGCAGGGATGGCAAATCCTGGGACCTCAGGAAGGGCTGAGAACTGGCCACCCTGTCCTTGAAAACCAGGCCAGCTGGGCTTGGTGGCACAGGCCTGAGATCCTAGTGCTCAGGAGGCTGAGGCAGGAGTATCTTTGGAAATTTGAGGCCAGCCTGTGCTACTACATAGTATAGTGTATTCAAGTCCAACCTGCAGTACAAAGTGAGCCCCATCTCAAAAAGAAAGAAGAGAGAGAGAAAGAGGGAGGGAGGGAGGGACCAAAAAAAAGTGTTCTTTGGGCCAGGGATTTAGCTCAGTGGTTCTGCCGCCTGCTGCACAAGCACAAGGATCTGAGTTTGATCCAAAAAAAAAGTAAGAAAGAAAGAACAACAGACCTGTCCTGGGGCACTGGGGAGCCACAGGAGGGCTGGGAGCCAGGGAGGAGCAGGGCCAGCTTGTGTGGGGGATGAGCTGGCGGCAGGAGACCAGGGAGGAGACTGGGGTAAGGGTCTGGAAGGGCGAGGGGGAGGCCTCAGTCAGTCCTGGGGCTGAGGGGACAGAAAGAGGGCAGGAGGGACGGGGCTGGTGACTGGCAGGGGTGGGGGGTGAGGGGCGACTCAGGCCACCCTGGGTGCCCCTCGGCGGGGGCCCTTTCTGCCTCTCCCCTCCCAGGACCTCCACGGCTCCGTGCAGCGCATCTGCGAGTTCCTGGGCCGGCCGCTGGCCGAGGAGGCGCTGGGCTCCGTGGTGGCCCACTCGACCTTCGGCGCCATGAAGGCCAACACCATGTCCAACTACACGCTGCTGCCCCCCACCCTGCTGGACCACCGCCTCGGGGCCTTCCTGCGCAAAGGTGGGGCCCGCACTGCACCCGGCCTCCACATGGCCGGGCGGACAGGGCCCAGGAACTGGGAACCGGGAACCAGGCTGACCTCACCCTCAGCACAGCACAGCACAGCACCGGGCCTGGCCCCCGCACGCGCCAGAGGGCCAGAGCCGAGCCCATGGGCTGGGCCTCTCAAACCCCCAACCTGGCTCACTGCAGAAACAGTCAGGTGTTTGAAGCCGGACATGGTGGCCCAGGCCTATGATCCCAGCACTTGGGAGGCTGAGGCAGTCAGATCGCCACGAGTTTGAGGCCAGCCGGAACTACATAGTGAGACCCTGACTCAAAGAAACAACAAAAGAAAAAGGCAGGGAAAAAAAAAAGAAGAAGAAGAAGAAGGAAAGAGGAAGTTACATATTCGTAGATTGCAGGGATTGGGGCATCTTGGGGGGACTCGAGACCCCACCTGGGTGTTGGGTGGCACATGTCACATGCACTTCAAACACTGGGGTCTGGATCACGAGGGCCCCTGCACGCCAGCCAGGGGTGGTGCCCTAGTGGTCACCCCAAGAGGAGATGGGAAACCAAGGGAGCCCCACGCTGGCCAGGGCCTCACAGACAGGCACCCCAAGAATGCCTGGCTTGGGGCAGGGGCTCTGTGGTGTCACGGGGGTAAAGTGGGGGACAGGCCGAAGGGGGTGCTGTCTCTGCAAAGGGCAGGAAGGGGAAAGTGCCGGAATGGGGGGCCTCACCCCAGCACGCCTCACCCGGCCCTTCTCTCCCTCCCTTGTGCGCCCCAGGGATCAGTGGCGACTGGAAGAACCACTTCACAGTGGCACAGAGCGAGGCCTTCGACCGTGTCTACCGAGAGCAGATGCGGGGGATGCCGGCCTTCCCTTGGGACAAGGACCTGGGGGACAACGGCCTGGACCCTGAGCCTGAGCCCGAGACCACCCCTGGCTCCAGCAAGGACTCCCAATCCCCCCACCAGTGACCCTGAAAATAAATGCTTAGCTGCCCCGGGTCCTTGATCCTTTCAGGAGGGGGAGACTCAGGAGGTGGCAGGGGCTCACGAGGGGAGGGCCGGGCCGGATGTAGGGTCCTCGGGCCCTCGGGCACTGAGAGGGACTGGGACCGAGCGAGGTCAGAGGGGATGGGCCCACGTCAGCCCGGTACAGGGCGCAGCTCTCAGAGGGAGGATGGGGTCAGGAGCCCCGGGTCTGAGGGAGGAGGCTGGGCTTGGGCTCGGAGACCCACATTTGTGGAATAAAGCGGTTTATTCTCTGCAGAAGGGGAGGCCTCCTGCCCAGCGAATGCTGTCCCTTTTGCTCCCCAGTCACCCAGTTCTCCCCACCAGTGCCGGGTCCCTCCCTAGAGCTCCATCCGAGAGACTTTCTGGCCGCTCATTATTCAGATTTGCTCCCTCCAGGAACCTCCAGCACCCCATCCTTCGGCTCTTCCGGTTCCAGGGCTCGGTTTACCCACAGCTCCAGCAGTATCTGCCTTTTGTCCAAAGGGCTCCTCCTAGTTAGCCCACAGTTCACCATGGGGACACTCCCCCGCCTCCTCCGAGTAGTCCTGGCCTGGCTGAGGCCACGTCCGTTCTCCTGGAACCTGCAGCTGGCAGCCTTTCTGGTTCCCATTCTGTGACAGAGCCTAGAGCAGGCCATGGGCTTCGCCCCGTTCCGGAGCAAGTGGACAAAATCCCTCCCACTGCCCACGGCCTGGTGCCCGGGCTCTGAGTGGGCACCAGTGGCAGCCGCAACAGCCAGGCTGCTGTCAGGGGCGCCCCCCTCGGCCTGAGCGAGAGGCCCAGTCTGGCTGCTGGATGCCTCTGAGCTCCGCCAGCTTGGATGGAGCATTGTCACCAAACCTTCTGCGGGTCGGGGACAGGTAGCGGAGGTGGCGGGCGGGGATCAGGGGCAGGGGGCTACCCCAGGGCTGGCACCGGGCGAGGGGCCGGGCATCCCCAGCGCCCCGCTGTCTCATCAGGGCCTTGGCAGGGGTGTCCTTGGAGCCCCAGGACTTGAGCTGTGGAGGGAAAGGGGGAGGTGAGAGGGGAGGGGAGGAAGGGAAGAAGGAAGTTGGAGGGGAGGCAGGAGGGGGAGGAGGGAGGAGTGGGAGAAGGCAGAGGGGGGCCCGCACCCCCAGACCCACGCAGGGGCCATGCTGCCTGTGCTTTAGCAGGTGGGGAGGAACCGGAAGTGGCGAGCAAATATTTGCCAAGGGTGGCGATGCAGGGTGGTGGCCTGACCGGGTGGAGGCGAGGACCTCGCCCTGCCCTGCAGCCCCTGCCGCTCCCAGCTCCATGCCCTCAGAGACGGGGGCAGTGGGAAGGACTCAGGGACGAGCCAGCCTCCGGGAACAGGCCGGAGGGCAGAGCACACGCAGGGACCGTCCTGAGGCCCACAGCTGCCCACTTCACAGCCAGGACCTTGTGGTCAGAGGGAAGGCTCTGTGGGACCCCACTGTCGAAGCAGCTGGGGGACTGAGAGGAGTCCTCTAATGCTCCTGGCCCCCTTTCCCCAACACGCCATGAGACTCAAATCCGGAAAGGAAGCCCAGAATGGTGGTGCACACCTATAATCCTAGCACTCTGGAGGCTGAGGCAGGAGGATCACCCTAAATTCACAGCCAGCTGGGGATACATCGTGAGACCCTTACTCAGAAAACCAAAAGGGGGGACCTGAGAGAGTATGGCCTCAAGGTCTGGGATGTGGACATCATGGAATAAAAATCAATTGCATTGGCCAGGGATTTAGCTCAGTGGTTTCGCCACCTGCTGCGCAAGCGCAAGGGCCCGAGTCCGATCCCCAGTACAAAAAAAAAAAAAATCAATTGCATTTCAGAAATGTCTTGATGACTTTGTTATTGTTGGATTTATCCTCACAGACTGTGCCTCCCAGCCACACTGGGAAGCAGGGAAACTGCTCAGCCCATTTCCTAGATGGGAAATGTGAGGTACAGAGAAGGCAGACGTGAAGCCAGGATTTGAACTCAGGGCTCAGGGGTCTCTGCTGTGTGCCCCAGTGTGAGAAGCCAGCACACAGTAGGGCTACAGGATGTGGAGGAGCAGCTGTGAGTGAGGGTGAACTGTTTGGCCTTCCTGTAACCCCTCCCCCCACCAGGCACACAGTGAGCCTGGGAAAGTGCTTCCTCCACCGGAGGTTGGCACACGCCTGTAATCCCAGGGCTCTAGAGGCTGAGTCAGGAGGATCATCAAACTCAAACCCAGCCTAGGTGATTTAGGGACTTAGTGAGATCTTGTCTTGTGCCACCACATCTGGTGTCTCAAAATCTTAAAAATAAGTAAATAAGTAACAAAGAGCTGGGGATGTAGTTCAGTGCAAAGGCCTGGGTTCAGTCCCCAGTGCCACAAAAGGAAGGAAGGAAGGAAGGAAGGAAGGAAGGAAGG